>BJCG01000847.1:0-64990 GCA_005406145.1 Prunus yedoensis
TTCATACGCAGTTCCCTGAGAGACATTAATGCAAAATACACTTAAGCAAATACACCCACAAAAAGCAAAAAGAGGACGTATCATAAAAGGACACCAAAAACATCCAAAAACCAATTTCTTTTCTTTTCTTTAAATCTCAAAACTTTCACCAATCCAGTGGAAGCCTGCAATAATTATTCCTTGCCAATTAAATTTACCGTCTCTCTGGACTTTGGATAAAGCTTCCCTATTCCCAATGATGAGTAAGCTTAAACCCATTTGGAAATTCACATCATGAATATCCACGTGGCCACACACATCACAAGCTCCTTATTTTATTCCTCACGTGACTTGCTCACATGCCCTGCTTCTCCTCCCATGGCCTCCTCTCCTCCATAGTCCTTACAAACATTGCCTCCGCTTCCTTCCACACCGAACCCAAATCCCCTCGCCCAAAAATTAAAAATATATCGTAATTCTTTAAACTAAATAAGCGACAAGGACCACAGCCACAACTCTCACCAAACCATCCTTGACCGTCAGATTCTCATACCCAAAAAACTCAATCCCCCAATCGACGGCCCACAACCATCCCATCGAGTTCCTCTGGATCTCCAGAAAGTATAAGAATAAGAAAAGCGTAATCAAAGAGATGATGGTCCATAAAAGCCGCTGGCTGCGCCAGCGCCACAGAGGATAATTATCCCAGCAACCCCCACTAACAACGCCACACCAAACCGAACGCGGACCTATCCCTAGGCAAAACTCACTTCCCCCAAATGGCCCCACCAAGCTTTTAAGATAGGGCCCACGTCACCACCACACCCTACCCTCTTTTTATACTATGACCGAAATGCCCTCCCGCTGTTGCTATGCACATCTATATTCGTACTTTTGACGGAGATGCGACTTTTGTCGTGAGCGAAAAGGGATCAGACGAGTAAGCTCGTCGTCTCAGGGAAGTTTCGCGGTTTTTAGTCTCTGCGGTAGGAGTTTGGAAGGGTAGTTTGGTAAATCTCGCAGGCGAATCAAGAAAGGCAGGTTACCGGCAAAAGGAGCGAGACGAAAACGTGAAGGAGGTCTCGATCTGCTACATCACGTGAGGGATATGGAAAGGCACACGCGGGTCAGGGGCATTTTGGTCATGAAATTGTGCGAACGACGTCGTACACGGCGGCTACCGAGGGTTGACCGCCGGCGATTATCGAGCTAACCAAAGAAGGAAAAATCCAAAGAAGATAACGAAATGACGAATTTGACCTCGTCAGCATTAGCAGCTCAAGAGATGACAAACGAAACGCGATAGGAAATCAGAAACGTCGGTTTCGAAATCCAGATTAGAAAACGGAAAAACTGATGACAAGGTAAATTAGGTAGAGGAAGAAGGCCGAAGATGGTAAAGTGAAAAAGAAGCCATGAATGCGCGTGTCGTCGACGACACACGCTAAAAGCCTCAGCCGCCTCATGAACACTGAGGCTCGTGCGGCTCTGGTCTCGGCTTATTAGCAGAAAGCAGAACCAGACGCAAATACGAACAACCGCCGTGGTTATTTCCGTCAATTAACAAAGAGACTCGAAGAGTCTTCACTTCACACACAGCAAGCAGAGATCAGCTAGCGGGAAATCCAAAGCAAAAAAATCGAAAAGCAGAGAAAGAGAGAGATGGAGACCTTGGATCTGGGACAGCTGGACTCTTCGAAGCCGTCGGCGGTGGCGGAGGGCGAGCCGGTGCCGCCGCTCCAGGAAAGCGGCGTGGTGGGGCTGCATCTAGTGGCGGAATCGGCGCCGTGCTTGCTGATGTTCCTCTGCCGTGAAACGACGCCGTCGAATCTGGACGCCGACTTGGAGCGTGGCAGGCGGATGCCCCACCTGAGCGGAATCGACTCCAACAACGGAGACGAGGAAGACGAGGCGGCCGTCTGCGACTGCTTGAGCCGCACCAGAAGCTCCACGACGAGCATGTCGTCGGTCATCGCCGCGCTCATCCCTCGTCTTTGACAACCATCGTCTCAGCAAATGGTTCTAGAAAGAGAGAGACAGAGAGAGAGAGAGAGAGAGAGAGAGAGAGACAGACAGAGAGACAGAGAGAGACAGAGAAAAGGCTTTAGAGAGAGAAGTAGGGTGGCGGATGAATGAATGAGAGAGAAGAAAAGGAGATGGGTTTTGAAAAAATATATGGGGGGGGGTCAAGAGGGGGTGGTGGCGTTAAATATATATATGTGTGTGTGGTGAAGAAAGTGGGAAAAAATTGATTCTTGAGTTTTTATTTTTATTTTGTTTCTTCTTCTCTTCTCCTTCTCTTCGCTTGGTGTTGTTGTTAGGGTGGGTCTCGTCTGTGTGACTCTGACTCCTTTTCTGCTCTTTCTTTTTTATTTTCTTAATTTCCTTTTTTAAGTTTCTGGCCCACATGGTGACGTGTGTCGCTGACAAGATTCAATTTGTCATGGTTTAGTCTTATTGGGTTATGCCCATCTGAATTGGGGGATTTGTGATAACGAGTAACGAAACGACAGCGTTTTTGGCTCCTCCACTGCTTTGCTTTATGTGATGCGCTCCTTTGTGCGCCAAAGGGGCAAAGGGCATGAGGGGCATGAGCATGACCACTTCAAACTTTACGGCCTAAGTGTGTATATATATATATATAACTCCACTTTAATTTACTTTACCAAATCCAAAATGCTTACCCTAACAAAAATATAAAACAATGTTTGCTTCAAATTTCCGTCTCCAACTCTATCTTTCAACTCTCTTTTCAACATGTTTGCTAAATCGAATAAAACATCCAATCCAAGCCTTGACAATTCCACAATTCACACATATACTTAAAACTAACTCAAGTTTAAAACACAAGGAACTCATTTTTAAATCATTAATACACAATATGTCAAGATACTTTTAGGTTAGTTGAAGACAGAAAAAAAATTTAAAAAATAATTCGAGTTTTAATTTTATTTGAATTTCAAATTATTACATCAAATAGCGTTGTTTGCGCTTTTCAAATTCTTGTTGTCACTCTTGTTTGAATGAACGACCACAAGAGGGAAGCGCAAATAGCACTCCCCTATTATGTTCTATAAGGTAATATTTTCTGACATTTTATACTAGTATATTGTTAATCTTGCACAATACGTTACAATTAATATTTTAAATTATTCGTCTGTTAATACATCATGCCGAAATATTTAGTATAATTGAGGTTCGAAATCCATAACGAAACGAATTATAAAACTAATTAGTATAGTTGAAAACCATTATTAGAAAGTTAGGTGGACAGTGTTTAAGCATGAGTGTTATACTAATCACTTAATATAAAAATCGATCCAAAGGCAACGTTGTTGCCTTTCCATAAGTATCTTACCACATCTAGTAACTCTAAAGATTCTTTGATCTTATCATCACCTTTACTTTCTTTTTTTTTTTTTCCAAATTTTAGCTATCAATAATACAATTTGTCATTTTTGTAGTATATCTATCACTTTTTGTAATTAAATATTAACAAATAAAACATCAGCAACTTAATTTGATCTGCTCTGTTTCGTCATGGAAACTTCATGAATGTTTATCGGCATCATTCAGAAGGGTTTGCAAGTAAAATGTTCTGCATGATCAAAAAGCTAGCAGCTTGTTGATGAGGTTGCCTTTTTGGGTATCTGAACTTTACTATTAGGCTCGTGAACTCGGGGAGGTTATCTCTTGCCTAATCTCAGCTGCTTTTATCTAATCTGTATTCGGCGGGAAATATCTATTTCTCAATCCCACTATACTTTCATACTGTTTTCTTTTCTAGGTCATAAATTTCTACTAGAAGAGTAAAACGAGTCGGATTATCACCAAACGTAATTTGAATGTGGTATACTAGACTGGGTGTTGCACAAGTATACGAAATGTCTAACACATCAAATACGAGTACAAGTAGTGGTGGAGCCACTCTTCCTACCAAGAGCGGCATTGACCATAATAGACAACTTGTAATTTAAGTTAATGTCCCATCTAAAACAAATTATGCATACTAAGTCAGAAATATTTTAGCTCTAATATGTCACTCTTGAAACTTATGCATTTGATGTACTTGTATTATGTATTTCGCCAAACCCCTTTACCCAAAGCTTGCAATTTTAGCTCTGCCCCTTAGTACAAGTACGAAACGGGCTAAACAAATACAAGCACAAACATGAAATAAGTTTTTACTAGAACAATGGACGACATAGTCAGTATTTTATTTTCTCCGTTTTGTTTCTTTTTGCCAATGGATCATGGGGCTCGATGAAAATTCTGCAGGACCATTCAAAATCAGCTGCATATTTATGGAAACCCTCGAAATTGTAATGAAACATTGAAAACATTTGCCTTTTTTCTGGGAACCAGCTTCAGCCCTCTAGGGAATGGATATCATAAATCTAGTTGGTGAAGGATCCGTCCAAAAAGGATATTCATAGTTCGAAAATGCAGTTGGTGAACCCAGAAATGCAGGACCTAATTTTATATTGCTGCTGGGTCCAAAATAAATTTGTGGCAGCAAGTGTGAGTTATTGGGAGATTCCGTTAATCACGGCCTTAATGTGGGTCGTGGCCTCATAAAAGAGTATGGTCTATCAAAATACAGGGCCGTTTTCATTTGGACTCGTTCATGTCATAAAAACTTTATTGCCCAAGAATATACTTTATGTGATATTAATCTGTCACAGTAACAACAAAGTATTTTTTCTTTTAATTTTATTTCATTATTAATTTGATCAATACACTCTAGACAAGTATTAGACCTTAGGTTACGGAATTTAAAAAATAAAAAATAAAATTAGGGGTTCTAGTTGCATTGATCAAATTTGAGGCTGTCCAAGAAAGTTTTTGTAAACCCAAATAAACGTATAGCAACTCCTGCCAGCCCATAAACATTGCGTGGTACAACGGAGTGTGGTCTAGCCTAGTGAAAAAGAACATTAACTTGCAAACTAGTATTCTCATGTTCAAACTGCAAAAACTGCATCACCAAGTTTCAAGGACCAAACATTTTTGCACACTAATTTCTGCAAACGTCTTTAGAAGCTTTGGTCCAGAAAGCTCATAGCTCAGCATCCAACATTTGGGCCTTACCAAGACCAAAAGCAAAACCAGTAAAAGTCACCATAACTGTCCCTAAACTGAGCTGCAGACCCTTCCACCGACATAAAAAGTGATTCTGTTTATTGCGAAGCCATCTGCTTTTCTTTGCCTCTAAGAAAACGAAAAAAAGAGTCTTGCTTTTTTGCTTTTGCTTTTGGCAGCTCCAACCAAAAGCACTGTTTGTAACCCATTTGATTTTTACTAGCTTTACAACCCATGTTGTTCATCATAATCTCACAGCAATTGAACTTTCCCAGAAGTCAATTACCACAAATCAAACCCCGTTTCTGTTTGTTTCAATTTGTAATTCCATCAAACACCAATATAATTAAACAAAACACCAATATAATTAAAAACCAAATTTCACTAATAACATATTTGCAACTATAAGTAAAAACTTAGGACACAAAATATACCCTAATTTTACAGATACAGCTCCTGAAAAACTATACCTTCCAACCCTAATCTAATCTTTTACTTGTACTGTAAGACACAAAGGAAATACAACCGAACCCTAATCTAATTGAAAACACAAAACAAATTTAAAGAAACAAGAAAAATTAAGCCTTGTACTTACTGCTGCACATAATTAAAATCCCTAACCCAGAAATTAATCTAAAAAGAAGAAAAGCGTTAGGTCGGATTGTGACCTCATCCATCTATCTTCCCACGAAAAGATAAGGGGAAGGGCGAGAATTAAACACACCAACATTAGCCAAACGGGTTCTCTATACTGCTGCACATGCTTGGTCTGCCATGGACCGGCGACCCATCTACGACAAATTGAGCCGCAGAAGCTTCAGCAGCACGGTTGCAGCTTCATCGGTGCTTGAAGGGGGGGTCTTCTTTGCGAAGAACGACGGCAGAGGTAGGGACTCCGGGGGAGGCGCAGCTATACATGACGACGACCCAGCGTAGAAACCGGAAGCCCAGTTGGGTTCCGGTAGTTTGGCCGGCTCGGAAGAACCGGAACCATCTTCGGGTCAGGACCCATCCGGCTGGTGGATCCGAGAGTCGGAACCTGGGGATTGGATTCCGCTTCGGTGGGGACCGAACCGGCGTCGCCTTGGGGATTTCCTCGCCGCGTTTTAGGATTTTGACCTGGCCCATGACGAGATTCTTGGGGGCGGCGGGTTTCTGGACCGGAGCGGGTGGGTTGTTGTTGGGCCGGGTCGGCCTTCGCTTCTTCCGGTCGGTTTGGGGAGAGCTTCTGAGCCGATTAGGGTTAGGGTTTCGATTGGAATTCATCAGCGCTTGTTGAGGTGAGAGAGAGTCTTGAGGCAATTCTGGGGACTGAGAACTTGAACACCCATCTAAAATCTCACAAAATCAGAACAAAAATTCGAGCTTTTGCGACGAAAGAGAAGGAGAACGAGAAAGTTCGAGAATTTACAGAGAGAAGGGGAAGCGAAGATGTGAGTGTGTGAAGATTGAGAAGTAAGGAGGGTTGAGTTTTATAGGGTAAGAGACCTAAAGGCAATAGGAGTAAGAAAAGCGACAAAAGGCGGTAGTGTATAATAGAATCCACTTTCATCAACCCCCTTGGGGTTTCCTACACCGGTCTTAGCCATCATTATTGTTCCCTTCACGAATCACAATTAGGTTTCCTTTCTTTTTCTTTTTAGGAAAACAATTACGTTTCCGAAAACACATTTGTTGTTTTTTAAAATTCAGACTTTTCTTACTGAAGAAAGAAAGTGCCCCAAATTAGATATTATGTTGTTTTTAGGCTTCCTAAAACACATTTGTTATTTTTTTAAAGTGATTTAAAATTCGAACTTTTCTTTTTGAAGAAGAAGGGACCCCAACTTTTAAATGTGTTACCAAAATTCGTTATTATTGTGTGTATGAGAACTCCTTTTTTTAAAGTAATTAAAAAAATCTATGGATGATTATGTAATTTACAAATATGATTTATTAGCTTTTCTTTTTGCTTTTAGGTAGCTTGCATGAGGGTTTGTCTTTTATCATCGGAGTTCTAAAATAATTTTCATCCAATGTTGCAACGTGATTATCATAATTATTTAAAGTTGACCCTCCTTAACAAAATTTCTCATAGCAAAATTTCTCTTTGGATGCTTCTCATGTCATAGCTCAGCATCCAAGACCATCAACAAAACAAAGAACAACCACCATAATTGTCCCTAGCAAAGCATGGGTTTCAATTTAGGAACTTCCGCTTAACCACTACTTAGCTTTAGACCCTTCCATCGACATGGATTATGTTTTAGGGAAGTCGTCTTTGAGTTGTGAATGGAGGATGCTCATTTTTATGTTTGGAAAAGTTGGGAAATGAGGATAAGTAAATTCATTTATCACCTTTCCATGTTTTGTTTGTGGAGTATTAGGAATTAAAATTGTTCATCTTTCTAACAATATCCTTATTATTTTTTTAATTAAAGATAAATAAATATGAAGAGTTTTTTTAAGGATAAAATATGATATTTTAAAAATAGAATACGGTTAAGTTAGTCATAAAAATTTGAATTAAATGTTTTCCATGTGGGGAGAAAACAAATTCCCAAACTCAGCCAAGGGTATGAAATTCCCCTTACATGGGAAGTTAATACTCATGAGTTCACAATTGCATTTCCAAAGTGCACTTACCAAACATGCGAATGCAATTTCAAACTCATTGATTTCTAAGCCCCTAAATTTTGAACAAACCGGGACCTTATGGTGTGTTTGGTGATGGAAAATGGGGCTTGGAATAGAAAATCATGATTTCCCATGTTCGGTAAGTCATGGGAAATGGTTGCCTAACACATGAGAAATTAGGGGAAAATAAAACTCTCCACCCATTAAGGTCAACATTAAATGCACCTTTTTATAACCATTTTGTCCAATTCACAATTTACCACTTCGACCATTCTTTTATTTTATTCAATTCATATTTCCAAAATAGGCATATAATTTATACTAAATTTGTTTTACATTCATACACCAACGATGAAAAATTAAATTAAATGAATTTTTCTAATTATTTTCCCAACATTACCAAACATAGGAAAGAAATCATCAATATCTCATCCCTTGAAAAAAACCATTGGAAATGATTTCCCATCAAATCTTTTGATCCAATCCAACCAAACATGGCTTGAGAAGGAAAAAATGCTTTTGATAGCTCCAACCCAACCCAACCCAACCCAACCCACCCAAACCACAAAGTCTCAACAAAACCAAACAGAGTCCAGTGTGAGGTAACCATTTGTTTGATTTTACTACCTTCACCAAGAAGTTACAAGTTACGACCCATGTTCATCATAATCTCTCAGCAATTGAACTTTCCCAGAAGTCAATTCCCACAATTTCCATCAAACACCTCATACATACACAAAAACACAGCAATCTCCAAACCCCAATTTAATCACAACAAGATAAAGGAAATTAAGCGTAGACAAAACCCCAATGGAATTAAAAAACCAAATTATACTAATAAATTGCTTGCAACTATATCGTAAAAACTTGTGGATACATGTACACAAATATACCCTTATTCAACAGAAACAGCTCCTAAAAAACTACACCTCTCTCAACCTTAAATAGTAAGACACAAAAATAAAAGCAATCCAACCCTAATTTAATTGAAAACTAAACAAAAAATAAAATACTAAAAATTGGAGCCAACCCAAGTTACCAACTACTGCTGCACATAATTAAAATCCTTAACCCAGAAATTAATCTAAAAAGAAGAAAAAGCGTTGGGTCGAATTGTGACCTCATCCATCTATCTTCCCACGAAAAAATAAGGGGAAGGGCGACAATCACACAACACTAACATTAGCCAAACGCGGTCTCTACACTGCTGCACATGCTTGGTCCATCATGGACCCACGACCCACTGGATCGCGACCCGTCTACGACAAATTCAGCCGCAGAAGCTTCAGCAGCACGCTTGCAGCTTCATCGGTGCTTGAAGGGGCGCTCTTCTTTGCGAAGAACGACGGCAGAGGTACGGAACTCGGGGGAGGCGCAGCTATGCACGACGACGACCCGGCGTAGAACCCGGAAGCCCAGTTCGGCTCCGGGAGCTTGGTCTGCTTCGGAGGAATAGGAACCATCTTCGGGTCAGGACCCATCCGGCTGGTGGATCCGAGATCCGTAACTTGGGGATGGAGATTCTTCTTCTGTGGTGGCTGAATCGGGGCCGCTTTGGGGATTTCCTCGCCGCGTTTTAGGATTTTGACCTGGCCCATGACGACATTCTTGGGGGCAGCGGGTTTCTGGACCGGCAGGGGTGGGTTGTTGTTTGGCCTGGTCAGCCTTCGCTTACTCCGGTCGGGTTGTGGGGAGGTTCTGACCCGATTAGGGTTAGGGTTCCGATTGGAATTCATCAGTGCTTGAGGTGAGACGGAGTCTTTGAGGCAATTCTGGGACTGAGGACTTGAACACCCATATAAAATCTCACAAATCAGATCCAAAAATTCGAGCTTTTCGAGCTCTTGCAACGAAAGAGAAGGAGAAAATTACAAACCTTGGGGCTCTTGAGAGCCAAGGGGAATTTACAGAGAGAAGGGAAAACGAAGATGAGACTGTGTGAAGATTGGGAAGGAGGGAGGGCTGTGTTTTATAGGGAAAGGAAGGGGAAGATACCTAAAAGGCAATTGGAGTAGGGAAAGCGACAAAAGGCGGTAGAGTATAATAAAACCCACTCTCCTCATTGTTTTCGATTTACTTTTCCCTTCAACAATTAGGTTTCCTTTTTCTTTTTTGTTTTGAGGAAAACAATTTAGGTAGGTTTCCTAAAACTAAAACACATTTATTTTTATTTTTAATTCAAAGTTTTCTTTTTCAAGAAGTAAGGACCCAACTTTTTATTATTTAGTTTGGAACCAAATAAAATGTACTATCAAAATTCGTTACATTTTATATACTATTATTATTAGTGGACTTCGGATGTATATGATAACTGAATTTATAATCACGTGAATTACAAGTCTTTTACATTATGATGTTTTGATAGTCCACAATTAAAATACGTATATGGAAGGTTTAATTGGTTTGGAAATTTATTTTGAGATTGATAATTATAGGGCATTTTTTTTTAATAGCAATATTCGATAGCAACTAAATATTAATTCCATTAACTTCTTTGTTTCCATCAAATCCAAACACGATTTACATGATATTGATTATGCGCGTGGTCTGAAGCGCGTAGGAGACAAATAGCTCCCTCTCTTTTTTATAATTAATTTTCTGTGATAGGAGGAAGTATCATTGAAAGCCCTTTTACCTAAAACGCTGCTTTAATTCGTGAAGACGGGCGTATCTGACGTGGGTTCGAAACCACCGCTGGCATGATTATCCACGGCCTTAGTTCTTGCGCCTTATTTTTGGAGGCAACTACCACAATGCCACTATCAAATATTCTTTTCTTTTTCTTTTAATTCCCGTACCAGTAGCATTGCAGAACAAAAATAAAAACGTTTTTCCAATCGAAATAAGGAGCCTCAATCCTTGTAAATTAGGAATTGGATAATGTTGAAGTCAAACCAAACAGATGACACGTGTCTAAATCCCAACAGTGACACTTGTACCAATAACAAGACGCCAATTCACATAACAAATGACATCATATCAAGTACTGCAGCCCATAAGGCCTTTTTATTCAACCATTTACATCCTTACCCAATATTTTCAATATGGATCAGATCAGATAAATTAATAATTAGAAAAATTAAATCAAATTGTCCGTGTAATAAAATCGGTAATTTAACCAAATCAAACCAAATATTTACATTGAGAATGTTGACACAACAATTTAACTATATTATTTTCTCTTTTGTTCATCGAGTTTGTAACAAAGCTATTCATAAAGTGCCTAAGTTTGCATCAAAATTTATGGTGCAAACTTAGGCACTTTATGAATAGCTTTGCTGCTTCCTTCGAAAGGATGAGTGGATCGATTGCCTTCGCTATGCTGCTTCCTTCGAAAGGATGTAAACATTTTATGAGATGAATGAATTTCATATTTTTTGTTTGGAAAAATATAAAAAAGATAAATGCTTTTTGAATCTTCCATGTATTTTCATATTCAAGTACTTTTACTTAGTGCCGTAGATTTGGCCCAAAATTAAGCACCATCCATTGCAACTGAAAGTCCTTCAACATTGTTACCCCAAAAAACATTTTCATAAGGAAAATGTTAGACTTACCACATTTTTATACTATACTGCGTATCACATTTCTAATAAAGATGGACACTATTGTATTGGTGAGCTCAATCTCTATTAGACATGTGGTATAAAAATATGATAAACCTAGTATTTTCTTTTTATAAAAATATGCGATTATCTTGGTTTGACCTTTGACCTCTTGATTTTTATTCAAAGACACATATTCAGTTTCAAACTGCCCTGGTCAGCAGTCAACTTCGGCACAACGAAGGTTACGAGTCTTTTGACAAGGCAGCGACCCAGATTCAGGAAACTAGGGCCAACTTGGTAATTAAACCCAAAACGAGAGGCAATCATTTAGAAGCCAAAAGACAAAGGAAGGGAATAAGGAAGAATCCCATGTGCTCGAGACAACCAAAGCATCAGACCAAAGAAAAAGAGAAAACATCAATAGGTCCACGTGTCACGCGTATATTTAATAGACGTGGAATGAGGGCAGATGCCAGCTGGCCCAACCGACTTGCAAAGGATGGTTCAACTCCAACTGGGCCGCCATTCCTCTATAACCTATTGCCAAGCTGGAACTTAGGACGGCATCTGCTGGCCATAATTAAACAGGATAGAGCTAGTCTCAAGTCAAAATTTCTCAAGAATCGAACCCAACGAAACAAATTTTGGTTTGGTGCGGTTACATCGCAAAAGCCGAATCGAACAGCTTGAATTGGTTTAGTTTGGTTAAGCCGGTTTGAACAAATCCGGGCAGTTTGGGCCACTCATATAACCCTGCATCGAATGCTAATGGGCTCTGAAAAGCAAGTTATTATTGGCCGGATGTGGACCTCCCAACATGACATCCCAACATGTGCAAGCCTTTGCTTTTTAATAACTAAATGGGCCAATTTGTTCTAGACTATGATTCTAATAAAGGATTTGGTCAAAGTTGGGGCCAATTTGTCTGCAACTTAAATTTTCCAAGAGCCATTAATTTGGATTGAATTGGATTAGTCTAGTAAGCTATAATTGTGTTACAACTTGGCCCGCATTGTTCTTTCTCCAAATTAAATAAAAATCTAAAATAGAAAATTAGAAACTAAAAGTTTCTGTTTATACACCCACCTTATTTTACTTATTCGGACCATCGACATTGGGCATGCTCCAACCCTCGTACATGATCTTACGACTTGGAGACTTGTGTTTTGGTAAACAATCACCCGAGCCTTGGGATTTAAACATGAATGAGGAGTTTCTCTAAATAGACAAAATATGATTTCCTTGTCTAAAAGAGAAAAGGTTGGAAATCACATAAAAATAATATTATACACATTCCCGTTCACCCACATTACATGGAGCATGAAGCGGGTGACGACAAATTCCCCGCCCATGATCAGCAGGTGAACATGACTGATAATGTATGGCCGAGCAAAGGGCCATATATGGTCTGTAAGTTGAGAGAAGGTTGGGTTTTTTTATTGGTCAATGAGAGAAGGTTGCGTTGGCAAGAGGGCCCAAAGTGATACTTGATGGAGCAAAATTTCATTATATGTGTATTTATGTCCCATTATGTGGAATATATTAACAGAAAGGATCGCAATAATTGTCCTGGATATTCATGTCACGTCTTAACAGTTTGGATTGGACAAAGTATTTATATGAATTATTATTATTATGTGGGTCGAAAATGAAAAATGTCGGTGGTAACGAAATGAATGATCACTACATAATTTTAATCCCTAATTTTTCTGAGTGTGTGTACTGGCTGCTCCCACACTGATCAATACTGAAGATTGTACATCTTTATAATTTCATATATTTATACAATTTCCGACGTCACCGAGTGAGACAATGAGATATATAGACTTTTCCCAGCAGTTGGTGCACACGTGCTCCACGTGCTTGGAGAGACAAAGAGAGATTAACAATTTTTTTTATAAAAAATTTAAAATTTAAATACAAACGACATTTTTAACTACCTTAACCTATAATCTAACTCGTATGCAAAGCAATGACGGATCACGGATGCATAGTACCCAAAAAAGGGACCTACATTGGGAAAATAAGGGGACATATGAAGGGAAATATGGGGGAACTTGGGAGGGGATAAGGAGGGGTCTGGGACCATCTTGGTCTTTAAGTGTCTCTGTCCTTGGGCGAAGACGACAGATACAATGTCGCGGTCAATTACCTAATTTACGTATGTAAGAAGGTATTTTTTTGGGGAATTATTAAAATGATAAAACAAAGGAGAAAGACTGTAAAATGATTGTGGTTTGTTGTAAGCTTTAATGTCAAGCAAATGTTGGAATAAAGGAGCAAAGAGATTGAACATAAGATTGACACCACTAGCTAGAGTAGAGCTTCTAATTTAATAATAATAATAATAATAATCACATTCACATCAATATTCAATAAATTAGTTGACAATTACAAAAGACATGATTATGAATAGATTCTATCATTCTAATTAATAATTTATCTCCCATCACTCTCATTGCTAATGTCACATTAAAAAACCAATTAGAGGTGCTCATTCGCAAGTTATCTGCAGGCATATATGGCCCATTTTGCAGAAAGAAAGAAACCCACGCAAATGCATTGCTTCTTTTTTTTTTTTATCACTTTTTTCTTTCCTCCCTCAATTTACTTGAATACGGCTCTATTAAAGAAGTAGACGTGAACTTATTCAAGTTGGCTACAACGAATTTATTCCTCATTTTGCATCCGAGGTCAAATTCCCCTATCCATAATTTAGAATAGTCGCTTGTAATTAGTACTATAATCACAAATGTTCGACGGCTAGCTACCAAATCGAGTATATGAAATTTGTTGACTGATAGTTGCTTGTTTACAAATATAAAAAGACTTACTTTTCCTCCTCAACAACAATTGGAATTTCTTAAATTAGTTGAGCGGCTGATGCCTTTGCCATTGGTTCCAACAAGTTACTAAAGTTGATTACAAAGTGCAATTGTTCTTAGGATGTTGAAAATGAATGGGGTCATCTCCAAAGAAAGTTGGCTTTTAATTAGAAGACATCCATCTTTTCACACTTTTTTCGAATAAAAAAGGAAAAAAGTTATGGCCAAACAAGAGAATAAGAAACGCACACAAAATAAAATTAGAAGAAGAAGAAGGTCCCGCACTCCTGCATGCACGTGAAACTTTATTTGGAAACTTCTTTTTTGGGTTTGTTATAAAAGCCTGGGGCCATGGAAAAAATTGGACTGGCCCTAAAAGATATGCTTCTGTCGCCTAAAAGAGATAGTAAAATAAAATCTAATTATGGTTAATTTTTAAATAATTTATAGTTTTCATAATTAAGAAGATTTTGAAAACTACAATTTTACATATCTAACATGAACTCACTGTGAATAAAGATAAAACAAAACATATAGCCAAGTGTGCGAGCGTGAGTCGAGAGACTAGTTAACTTTATTGTACAGAAAATTGGAAAAGAGAATTTTATTACTTTGATATTTATAATATAGACATGCATATTCGATACTATTTCATGGAGCATGTCTTTTTTTCTTTCTCCCCTGAAGAATCTTAATTTAGGTCGTCCAATGGGTTACCATGGAGAGATGATGATGTTTAATTTGAATAATTGATGGCATGATTACTTTTCTTAATTAATATAATGGGGTTGAAACTCAACAATAATCCTCTTATATAATAATAAGGGTGATCATTCCAATTCATGCTAAAATATTATCCAAAAAAGTTCCTTAATTAATCATCATCAATTATCTTTTTAATTATAAAAACGAAACAACTCTCAATCTCAAACTGTGGTAAAGCGAAATAATGAGTGGGATGTTTGTTTATGGTCTTGGTCTTATATCATTCGTCTTATTTTAAATAATTTTACAGAAACAACATGCATGCAGACAAAGCTAAAAAGAAAGAGAAGAAACCAAGAGCAACAAATTGCACCAAAGCTGGGCCTGCTTGCTTGATCATGATGATGATGAACATTCGAAGCAGAAGCAAGCAATTTGTAATGTTACAAATTGTCAGCTATTGCATGCAGAAAGAAAGAGAGGATCAGACCTAATGGTCTGACTGAGACACTCTACCCACCCTTAGATCTTTGACTATTTTGTTCATCGCATGTGGGTCTCCTTCCCTATAATCCTTACCAATTATTATTATTATAAATAAGAAAAATAAAAAGAAATAAAGCCCCCGTAGAATAAGCAAGGGACTAACATGGGTGCATACGAATACTGGATGTATGTTACCTGTTTTTCACCAAACACGTGACAAACAAGTCCTTGTTTATATGAAATATTGGATCATTGATTTTTCCAATTTGGCAACTAGAACTAGAAGGCCGTTAGGAAAAAAAGAAGAAGAAATAGATGGGTAATCTCATAGCCTTGATAAAGGAAAAATAAACATTGTCAACGGAGTCCCGCCCAACGAAAAGGGCCTTTACTTGCAGATCAATAGGATAGGAAATAGATTCGAATCCCTATCGCACCCTATCATTCCTAATTTTGGCAAAAGAAAAAATATATGATAGTTCGAGGATGGGAATATTTTCGCACCAAAAATGGGTAGATGATGGGTTTGTTTAATGAATAAAGTATCTTTCACTATATTTATATAGAGAGAAAAAAGAAGTTGCCCAACCCCCCTCTCATATTGGGGGTGTGGATTGTAGAGATGCAACCAGTTTTGCTATGAAAATGACTCCATCATAATATATTTCATGTGAATCTTCATTGTTGTTAATTATATCAATTTTTTTCATTATATTTGTTTTGCACACATCTGATATTCTATAAATATATGGATATTTTAAGAAGGAACGTATTTTTCTATTATTTATACAATTTGAAAAGTATACCAAAAAAAAAAAGACATTGAAGATAGTGATTATAGTGATTATAGTGACAAGAAAATAAAAATTATGGGTCTCACTCACATCAATTAGTTGTGTTATTATTATTATTTTTTTTTGGTGGTTTGGAAAAGATATTATGACTGATGTTTAATGGTTTGTGACTCTCCACATGATTGGTGTGCACTGTCCCCACCCAGAACATAAAATACAGCTTTTCTCTGCAATTGCATCTTTGTTTACCCTTTTACCTTTTGCAGATGGAAAGATAGTTAAAAAGAAGTTCAAAAGAAAATGGCTACATGCTAGAAAGGCAGAGAGAGAGAGAGTCAGAATTCAAAATATTCAAGGAGAAGGCCTGAAAGATCCAAAACACACCTCCCCACCGTTCCTAGGCTTCCCAAACCTCTCTCTCTCTCTCTCTCCTCCTTTGGTTGGAACCCACAATCTATATTTTCATGTGTTCTTAAACTTAGTTAAGCAAAAGCAAACAACAATGAAGCTTCTTCTTGTTATTGCTCTCAATTTGCTTTTGCTGCTTGTACACCAAAATCAGCCATGTCCCATTTGTGTTGGTGCCACACCTGACCCACTTGTTTCCTCCATATTGGCTCCGCTTTCCTCACCCGTTTCTCCAGTTGCTTCATCAATGGCTTCCTTCTCTCCAGGTACTTAATACTTAGGCTTTGCTCTGCTCTCCATAGACTAAAGACTCTTCCTTTTCATTTCTAGCAGGCGGGGTTTTAATTGGGTCACGGGTGCACCACTTCGAAAATTCGAATTTCAAAAATGACCACCAAATTGCGTGCATTTACTACAATATATTGAATTCAATTTCTCCGATTTTATCAACTTCTGTGATGTTGGTGCAAAAATCTCCTGGTTTTAATGTATGAGATATTGCCCATTTGCTCAATTTTTGCTGAAACACGCCTCTATATATTTCATGTGTAATCAGAAATTCAAGAAGGAAGTGAAGGGCATCAAATGGAGCCACATAGGAAAATGCTAATTGCTCTCATTGTCACCTGCACTGCACTTGGTGTAGTTTTGTTGTCATTGTTGTGCTTGTGGGTTTATCACAAGAAGTGTCCACACAAGTCCCACAAGAAAAGTGCTCAGAGCTCAGGTACTTTCATTTGTACCAAGCACTTTTTGCCCCCTAAATCTTGCTTCAATTTGTGGGTTTTAGTATGCTTGTAAATTGTTGTTCTCTGAGAATTTTTGTTCTGTTTCGTTCTGTTTCTTTGGTTTGTGTAAGAAGATGCTGAGAAGGGGCTTGCATTGGGTCCATTTATGGGTAAATTCAATTCCATAAAGATGGTTTCTAAGAAAGGATCTGTTTCAGTAATTGAATATAAAGTACTCGAAAAAGGCACCAACAATTTCCGGGACAGCAACATTATTGGTGAGGGTGGATTTGGATGTGTTTATAAGGCTCGGTTGGATGATAATTTGCTTGTTGCAGTCAAGAAACTAGACTGTGCAAGTCAGGATTCTGAGAGAGAATTTGAGGTAACTTTTGCTCAAAATTTTAGTTGTAGTTTTGTATAATGCTGTATTTATTGTAAATCTTATCTGATGTATTTATTGTGTCTATCTTGAATTATCACTTCAAATTGCAGAATGAGGTGGAGTTGTTACATAAAATTCAGCATCCAAATATAATTTCCTTTTTGGGTTGTAGTACTGATGGTGACACAAGGTTCATTGTTTATGAGTTGATGCATAATGGATCTCTGGAAACTCAATTGCATGGTAATACATTTATTTTCTGTTAATTTTTTAAAAAATTAAAAAAGGAATATCATGAAATATATATTTTTGTCCTATTGTTGCAGGACCGTCTAATGGTTCAGCACTAACATGGCATATGCGAATGAAAATTGCTCTTGATGCTGCAAGGTGAGCTTGTTTTCCTAGTTGTGGAGTCCTTTGGTTGTTATGGGTTTTTTACATTTTAACATATTGGGTACTGTTGACCAGAGGATTAGAACATCTGCACGAGTACTGCAACCCTCCAGTGATCCATAGAGATCTGAAAACATCTAATATTCTTTTAGATGCCAACTTCAATGCCAAGGTATGATTATATAAATTATTGTAGTGTCTCATCTTCCTTATTAAATATTGAGCTTGTATTAAAATATTTCAATTATGCATTATTATCCTCTTGCACTAAATTCACTGAAGCTTATTTTCTCTCTCATGGTGGCTTGTTTCAGCTTTCTGATTTTGGTCTTGCTGTGGCTGATGGGGCCAAAAACAGTAATAACATCAAGCTCTCTGGCACCTTGGGTTATGTTGCTCCAGAGTATCTTTTAGATGGTATGCCAACTAAACCTGTAATAATTGCAAGGTGTATTCTTTAATTCTCACTGGTTGCTGTGTCTACTAAACTATAGTTCTTTTCCCTAAGCTAAATCTAATCTAATTGTTCTTTGGACCATTGACAACTACTACGGTACTGCGTTTGATCTTCATAATAAAGTACGTCTCTTTAGTTAAGTTATCTAGGGGCCGTAGCTGCACACGTTCTGCCACTGGGTTCATATACCATTTTTGATTTGGAAGAGGAAATCCCAGAACTACTTGTTATACTCAAGCTTAACTGAAATTAGGGATGTTATAAGCCATTTATGTGGAAATTTGAACTTGAGAGAAGGGAGAGGTGGACGGCTTGATAGTTATCAAATTTTGGATGACCCGTTGATTTTCTGAAAAATTTGGATTCACCTTGAAGATAAGCCTTTAGCTGAATAATTTGTAAATTTTTGTTTATAGACATGCTTGGCATATGCATGTTAGTATCACACATTTTAAATAATAATGGCCAACAAAATCCACTTGGTCAGCGAGAATACTAAATAGCATAATTTTCTAAAGAGCTGTGTGAGCTCCCCTGCACCAGACTACTAAGCTTTCATTTTTGTTATTATAGCATTTGAAACAAGTTTTGGTGGTAAGCAAATCACTCTTATGATTTCTCAGGTAAATTGACAGACAAGAGTGATGTCTATGCTTTCGGGATTGTGCTTCTGGAGCTTCTACTAGGAAGAAGGCCTGTAGAAAAACTGGCACCAACTCAGTGCCAATCTATAGTCACATGGGTATGCCTTTCTCCTAACTGCTCTCAATTTTAATTTATTTGCATAATTCCTGTCAAAAACTTAAATATTTCAAAACTCAATGCTGTAATACAGGCCATGCCTCAGCTCACTGACAGATCAAAGCTTCCAAACATTGTGGATCCTGTGATCAAAGACACAATGGATCTGAAGCACTTATACCAGGTTGTGAATTACAAACCCAGTATGTTCGGTTGCAATTAGTTCTACGATAGACTCGTGCTTGACTGTCTGTATTGATTCTTCTGTTTGTACTGAATGCACACAAAATTTCATGCTGTAGTATAATTAATGAGTTGCAATGCATTACACACAGGTTGCTGCTGTAGCTGTGTTATGTGTGCAACCAGAACAAGTTACCGCCCACTGATAACCGATGTTTTGCATTCCCTTGTCCCGCTTGTTCCCGTCGAACTTGGTGGGACGCTAAGAGTTACACAACCACAGCTCCAGGGAGCCCCCCAGCTGGTCATTGATGCACAAGGCATGTATGATGACACTTGTACAACATTCTGGGTTCCGGCTGCTCAAATGACTGCTCCAAATCCCAAAGTGATTTTCTTACTTATATTTTGCTGGGAAGTTAATGCCTTCAGTTATTTCAGAGGAGGAAAGTTGGTCTGGTAGGAATGTAGAGCTATTGGGATCGTCTGTCGCATTTGTAAATCGGATCAATTTGTTTCAAGTTGTTGTGCATATGAGGGCGTTCGTAGAAACACTAGCTAATTTCATTTTTGACCTTTGTTTTTCAGTGTAAGAAATCAGCTAATTTTCAGTGGTAATTGGTAATTACCTCTGGAGTCTGGACCTGTGTTTGTTTTCCTGAGAGTTCTGTTGGGAAGGTAAAAGCTAACAATCACCTTTGCAAATGAAGTCAAATTGTCAAGGAAAGCCTCAAATATTACCATGTTTTGATTACAAACATCAACTTCTTCCTGAGTCCATCTAGTGAACTTCGAGTAAAGGTCTTTTAAAAAATTAATTGACCTAAACATCCTAATTTTATATTTAATTTTTTTAAAAATACTTCTCCCGATGAAATTTAGTCGGCATAAGTCTCAGACCTCTCCCGACGAAATTGGAGGGTCCTCTTTTCTTTTTTTAATTTATATATTAAATAGTATAGATAGACCTTCTAGAATAGTATAGCCGTGCGGCCAATACTACGATTTTTTTTTCTTCCAAAATAGTATAGTGACACGTGGCGTCTAATCGCTGGAGGGTCCTCTGAAAAAAAACAATTAGCCCAGCTGGGCGGCTATACTCTGTGTTTTTAATCTTTTGTGAAAAGTAGAATTGTATTGACACGTGGCGCCTAACGATCAAGGTCCCCTTTTTTTATATATAGAATAGTACAGCCGCACGGCTATACCCAGTTTTATAATATTTTTTTTAATTAAAAAGTATAGCCGCGAGGCTATACTATTTCACGAACCCTTTAAGTAGCGTAATATTTTCTCTTTGTTAATTTTTGATTAGTAATTATGTTTTAGTTATTATTTACTTAGTGAATATTGAAGGAAAAAAAGCAAAAGAAAATTTGAATTACTATTTATTAAGTAATAATTCATGAAATTAATTAGAATATTGAATACTAATTATTCACTAAATAAATAATAATTAAAATCTAATTGCAAATTTAACTAATTAAATCAGTCAAATCTATTGTTTAATTTCTAAAAATGAAATTTTAAAAATTAATTAACCTAAACATCCCAATTTTATATTTAATTTTTTTAAAAAAGACCTCTCCTGACAAAATTTCGTCGGCACAAGTCTCGGACCTTTCCCGATGACATTTCGTTGGCATAGGTGTTTCGTCGGGAGAAACCTAATCCGACGAGCATTTGCCGGCATAGACCTATGCGGACGAAATTTCGTCGGGAGAAGTGTTCATGTTATTTTTATACTTTTTAAAAACAATTATAAAATTAGTTTCTTTAAATATAGTCTATATATATACATATGTATGTACGTATTTTTCAATCATACATTCGTATTCTATACACGTATACTATTTTTTAGAAAGCAAACGTACAATAGTCGTTGTACATGTACATACGTATTTCTAGTGCTTAATACACATATTTTTTTTTACAAAGTTTTTAGTAATTCTCACAAAGTTCACGTATTATGCAAACAATTCTCACATACTATTGAATACGAATAATATATGTTACAAATATTATATAGTGACTCATTAATATCTACTTTGGATATGTTGAAATTAGCAAATTAATATATATAAAGTACAAGCTAATGAAATTTGGAGGGTCCTCTTTTTTTTATTTATTATAATTTATATATTAAATAGTATAGATAGACCTTCTAGAATAGTATAGCCGTGCGGCAATACTACGAAATTTTTTTTTCTTCCAAAATAGTATAGTGACACGTGGCGTCTAATCGCTGGAGGGTCCTCTGAAAAAAAAAAAAAAAAAATTAGTACAGCCGGGCGGCTATACTCTGTGTTTTTAATCTTTTGTGAAAAGTAGAATTGTATTGACACGTGGCGCCTACCGATCGGGGTCCCCTTTTTAAAATATATAGAATAGTACAGCCGCACGGCTATACCCAGTTTTATAATTTTTTTTTATTAAAAAAGTATAGCCGCGCGGCTATACTATTTCACGAAACCTTTAAGTAGCGTAATATGTATTTCTCTTTGTTAATTACTTTGATTAGTAATTATGTTTAGTTATTTTACTTAGTGAATATTGAAGGAAAAAAAGCAAAAGAAAATTTGAATTACTTTATTAAGTAATATTCAAGAAATTAATTAGTATTAAATACTAATTATTCAAAATAAATAAAAAATTAAATATAATTGCTAATTTAACTAATTAATCATCAGTCAAATCTATTGTTTAATTTCTAAAAATGAAATTTTAAAAATAATTAACCTAAACATCCCAATTTTATATTTAATTTTTTTAAAAAGACCTCTCCCGACGAAATTTCGTCGGCACATGTCTCGGACCTTTCCCGACGGAATTTCGTCGGCATAGGCGTTTTCGTCGGGATAACCTAATCCGACGAGCATTTGCCGGCATAGACCTATGACGACGACATTTCGTCGGAGAAGGCAGTGTTCATTTTTTAAACTTTTTTAAAAACAATTTAAAATTAGTTTCTTTAAAATATAGTCTTATATATATACATGTATGTACGTATTTTTCAATAATACATTCGTTCTATACACGTCTACTATTTTTAGAAAGCAAACGTACAATAGTCGTATTGTACATGTGCATACGTATTTCTAGTGCTTAATAACATATTTTTTTACAAAGTTTTAGTAATTCTCCAAAGTTCAGTATTATGCAAAAAATTCTCACATACTATTGAATACGTAATATATGTTACAAATATTATATAGTGACTCATTAATATATACTTGGATATGTGAAACTAGCAAATTAATATATAAAGTACAAGCTAATGAAATTTGGAGGGTACTCTTTTCTTTTTTTAATTTATATATTAATAGTATAGAAAGACCTTCTAGAATAGTATAGCCGTGCGGCAATACTACGAAATTTTTTTTCTTAAAAATAGTATCGTGACACGTGGCGCCTCTAACGATCGGGTCCCCTTTTTGAATATATAAAATAGTACAGCCGCACGGCTATACCCAGTTTTATAATTTTTTTTTTATTAAAAAAGTATAGCCGCGCGGCTCTACTATTTCACGAACCCTTTAAGTAGCGTAATATGTATTTCTCTTTGTTAATTGCTTTGATTAGTAATTATGTTTTAGTTATTATTTACTTAGTGAATATTGAAGGAAAAAAAGCAAAAGAAAATTTGAATTACATTTATTAAGTAATATAATTCATGAAATTAATTAGAATATTGATACTAATTATCACTAAATAAATAATAATTAAAATCTAATTAAATCAGTCAAATCTATTGTTTAATTTCTAAAAATGAAATTTTAAAAAATTAATTAACCTAAACATCCCAATTTTATATTTAATTTTTTGAAAAAAGACCTCTCCCGACGAAATTTCGTCGGCAAAAGTCTCGGACCTTTCCCGACGAAATTTCGTCGGCATAGGTGTTTTCGTCGGGAAAAACCTAATCCGACGAGAATTTGCCGGCATAGAGCTATGCCGACGAAATTTCGTCGGGACAAGTTTTCATGTTATTTTTTTAAACTTTTTAAAAAACAATTACCAAAATTAGTTTTTTAAATATAGTCTTATATATATATGTATGTACGTATTTTTCAATCATACATTCGTATTCTATACACGTATACTAGTTTTGAATGCAAACGTACAATAGTCGTATTGTACACGTACATACGTATTTCTAATGCTAATACACATATTTTTTTTACAAATTTTTAGTAATTCTCACAAAGTTCACGTATTATGCAAACAATTCTCACATACTATTGAATACGAATATATATGTTACAAATTATATAGTGACTCTAATATCTACTTTGGATATGTTGAAACTAGCAAATAATATATTATATATATATATCGCTATAGTACAAGCTAATGAAATTTGGAGGGGCCTCTTTTCTTTTTTTTAATTTATATATTAAATAGTATAGATAGACCTTCTAGAATAGTATAGCCGTGGGGCACTACTACGAAATTTTTTTTCTTCCAAAAATAGTATCGTGACACGTGGCGTTCTAATCGCTGGAGTGTCCTCTGAAAAAAAAAAAAAAAAAAATTAGTACAGCCGGGCGGCTATACTCTGTGTTTTAATCTTTTGTGAAAAGTAGAATTGTATTGACACGTGGCGCCTACCGATCGGGGTCCCCTTTTTGAATATATCTAGCATAGTACAGCCGCACGCTTATACCCAGTTTTATAATTTTTTTTTATTAAAAAAGTATAGCCGCGCGGCTATACTATTTCACGAACCCTTTAAGTAGCGTAATATGTATTTCTCTTTGTTAATTACTTTGATTAGTAATTATGTTTTAGTTATTATTTACTTAGTGAATATTGAAGGAAAAAAGCGAAAGAAAATTTGAATTACTATGTATTAAGTAATATAATTCATGAAATTAATTAGAATATTGAATACTAATATTCACTAAATAAATAATAATTAAAATCTAATTAAATCAGTCAAATCTATTGTTTAATTTCTAAAAATGAAATTTTAAAAAATTAATTAACCTAAACATCCCATTTTATATTTAATTTTTTGAAAAAAGACCTCTCCCGACGAAATTTCGTCGGCAAAAGTCTCGGACCTTTCCCGACGAAATTTCGTCGGCATAGGTGTTTTTCGGGAAAAACCTAATCCGACGAGAATTTGCCGGCATAGAGCTATGCCGACGAAATTTCGTCGGGACAAGTTTTCATGTTATTTTTTAAACTTTTTAAAAAACAATTATAAAATTAGTTCTTTAAAATATAGTCTTATATATATACATATGTACATTCGTATTCTATACACGTACTAGTTTTAGAATGCAAACGTACAATAGTCGTATTGTACACGTACATACGTATTCTAATGCTTAATACACATATTTTTTTACAAATTTTTTAGTAATTCTCACAAAGTTCACGTATTATGCAAACAATTCTCACATACTATTGAATACGGATAATTATGTTACAAATATATATAGTGAGTCATTAATATCTACTTTGGATATGTTGAAACTAGCAAATTAATATATATATATATATATATATATAGTACAAGCTAATGAAATTTGGAGGGTCCTCTTTCTTTTTTTAATTTATATATTAAATAGTATAGATAGACCTTCTAGAATAGTATAGCCGTGGGGCAATACTACGAAATTTTTTTTCTTCCAAAATAGTATCGTGACACGTGGCGTCTAATCGCTGGAGGGTCCTCTGAAAAAAAAAAAAAAAATTAGTACAGCGGGCGGCTATACTCTGTGTTTTAATCTTTTGTGAAAAGTAGAATTGTATTGACACGTGGCGCCTAACGATCGGGTCCCCTTTTTAATATATATAGATGTACAGCCGCACGGCTATACCCAGTTTTTAATTTTTTTTTAATTAAAAAAGTATAGCCGCGCGGCTATACTATTTCACGAACCCTTTAAGTAGCGTAATATGTATTTCTCTTTGTTAATTACTTTGATTAGTAATTATGTTTTTAGTTATTATTTACTTAGTGAATATTGAAGGAAAAAAAGCGAAAGAAAATTTGAAATTACTATTTATTAAGTAATATAATTCATGAAATTATATTAGAATGAAACTAATTACACTAAATAAATAATATAAAATCTAATTAAATCAGTCAAATCTATTGTTTAATTTCTAAAAATGAAATTTTAAAAAATTAATTAACTAAACATCCCAATTTTATATTAATTTTTGAAAAAAAGACCTCTCCCGACGAAATTTCGTCGGCAAAAGTCTCGGACCTTTCCCGACGAAATTTCGTCGGCATAGGTGATTTTTGTCGGGAAAAACCTAATCCGACGAGAATTTGCCGGCATAGAGCTTATGCCGACGAAATTTCGTCGGGACAAGTTTCATGTTATTTTTTAACTTTTTAAAAAACAATTATAAAATTAGTTTCTTTAAAATATAGTCTTATATATATACATATGTATGTACGTATTTTTCAATCATACATTCGTATCTATACACGTATACTAGTTTTAGAATGCAAACATACAATAGTCGTATTGTACACGTACATACGTATTTCTAATGCTTAATACACATATTTTTTTTACAAATTTTTTAGTAATTCTCACAAAGTTCACGTATTATGCAAACAATCTCACATTACTATTGAATACGGATAATATATGTTACAAATATTATATAGTGACTCATTAATATCTACTTTGGATATGTTGAAAACTAGCAATTAATATATATATAGTACAAGCTAATGAAATTTGGAGGGTCCTCTTTTCTTTTTTTTAATTTATATATTAAATAGTATAGATAGACCGTCTAGAATATTATAGCCGTGGGGCAATACTACGAAATTTTTTTTTCTTCCAAAAATAGTATTAGTGACACGTGGCGTCTAATCGCTGGAGGGTCCTCTGAAAAAAAAAAAAAAAAATTAGTACACAGCCGGGCGGCTATACTCTGTGTTTTTAATCTTTTGTGAAAGTAGATTGTATTGACACGTGGCGCCTAACGATCGGGGTCCCCTTTTTGAATATATATAGTATAGTACAGCCGCACGGCTATACCCAGTTTTATAATTTTTTTTGTTATTAAAAAGTTATAGCCGCGCGGCTATACTATTTCACGAACCCTTTAAGTAGCGTAATATGTATTTCTCTTTGTTAATTACTTTGATTAGTAATTATGTTTTAGTTATTATTTACTTAGTGAATATTGAAGGAAAAAAAGCGAAAGAAAATTTGAATTACTATTTATTAAGTAATATAATTCATGAAATTAATTACAATATTGAATACTAATTATTCACTAAATAAATAATAATTAAAATCTAAGTAAATCAGTCAAATCTATTGTTTAATTTCTAAAAATGAAATTTTTAAAAATAATTAACCTAAACATCCCAATTTTATATTTAATTTTTTGAAAAAAGACCTCTCCCGACGAAATTTCGTCGGCAAAAGTCTCGGACCTTTCCCGACGAAATTTCGTCGGCATAGGTGTTTTTGTCGGGAAAAACTAATCCGACGAGAATTTGCCGGCATAGAGCTATGCCGACGAAATTTCGTCGGGACAAGTTTTCATGTTATTTTTTAAACTTTTTAAAAAACAATTATAAAATTAGTTTCTTTAAAATATAGTCTTATATATATACATATGTACATTCGTATTCTATACACGTATACTAGTTTTTAGAATGCAACACGTACAATAGTCGTATTGTACACGTACATACGTATTTCTAATGCTTAATACACATATTTTTTTTACAAATTTTTTAGTAATTCTCACAAAGTTCACGTATTATGCAAACAATTCTCACATACTATTGAATACGGATAATATATGTTACAAAATATTATATAGTGAGTCATTAATATCTACTTTGGATATGTTGAAACTAGCAAATTAATATATATATATATATATATATAGTACAAGCTAATGAAATTTGGAGGGTCCTCTTTTCTTTTTTTTAATTTATATATTAAATAGTATAGATAGACCTTCTAGAATAGTATAGCCGTGGGGCAATTACTACGAAATTTTTTTTTCTTCCAAAAATAGTATAGTGACACGTGGCGTCTAATCGCTGGAGGGTCCTCTGAAAAAAAAAAAAAATTAGTACAGCCGGGCGGCTATACTCTGTGTTTTTAATCTTTTGTGAAAAGTAGAATTGTATTGACACGTGGCGCCTAACGATCGGGTCCCCTTTTTTAATATATATAGAATAGTACAGCCGCACGGCTATACCCAGTTTTATAATTTTTTTTTAATTAAAAAAGTATAGCCGCGCGGCTATACTATTTCACGAAACCTTTAAGTAGCGTATATATGTATTTCTCTTTGTTAATTACTTTGATTAGTAATTATGTTTTAGTTATTATTACTTAGTGAATATTGAAGGAAAAAAAGCGAAAGAAAATTTGAATTACTATTTATTAAGTAATATAATTCATGAAATTAATTAGAATATTGAATACTATTATTCACTAAATAAATAATAATTAAAATCTAATTAAATCAGTCAAATCTATTGTTTAATTTCTAAAAATGAAATTTTAAAAAATTAATTAACCTAAACATCCCAATTTTATATTTAATTTTTGAAAAAAGACCTCTCCCGACGAAATTTCGTCGGCAAAAGTCTCGGACCTTCCCGACGAAATTTCGTCGGCATAGGTGTTTTGTCGGGAAAACCTAATCCGACGAGAATTTGCCGGCATAGAGCTATGCCGACGAAATTTCGTCGGGACAGTTTCATGTTATTTTTTAAACTTTTAAAAACAATTATAAAATTAGTTTCTTTAAATATAGTCTTATATAGATACATATGTATGTACGTATTTTTCAATCATACATTCGTATTCTATACCCGTATACTAGTTTTTAGAATGCAAACATACAATAGTCGTATTGTACACGTACATACGTATTTCTAATGCTTAATACACATATTTTTTTTACAAATTTTTTAGTAATTCTCACAAAGTTCACGTATTATGCAAACAATTCTCCACATACTATTGAATACGGATAATATATGTTACAAATATTATATCGTGACTCATTAATATCTACTTTGGATATGTTGAAACTAGCAAATTAATATATATATAGTACAAGCTAATGAAATTTGGAGGGTCCTCTTTTCTTTTTTTTAATTTATATATTAAATAGTATAGATAGACCTTCTAGATATTATAGCCGGGGGCAATACTACGAAATTTTTTTTTCTTCCAAAAATAGTATAGTGACACGTGGCGTCTAATCGCTGGAGGGTCCTCTGAAAAAAAAAAAATTAGTACAGCCGGGCGGCTATACTCTGTGTTTTATCTTTTGTGAAAGTAGAATTGTATTGACACGTGGCGCCTAACGATCGGGGTCCCCTTTTTTAATATATATAGAATAGTACAGCCGCACGGCTATACCCAGTTTTATAATTTTTTTTTATTAAAAAAGTATAGCCGCGCGGCTATACTATTTCACGAACCCTTTAAGTAGCGTATATGTATTTCTCTTGTTAATTACTTTGATTAGTAATTATGTTTTAGTTATTATTTACGTAGTGAATATTGAAGGAAAAAAAGCAAAAGAAAATTTGATTACTATTTATTAAGTAATATAATTCATGAAATTAATTAGAATATTGAATACTTATTCACTAAATAATAATAATTAAAATCTAATTGCTAATTTAACTAATTAAATCAGTCAATATATTGTTTAATTCTAAAAATGAAATTTTAAAAAATTAATTAACCTAAACATCCCAATTTTATATTTAATTTTTTGAAAAAAGACCTCCTCCCGACGGAATTTCGTCGGCAAAAGTCTCGGACCGTTCCCGACGAAATTTCGTCGGCATAGGTTTGTTCGTCGGGAAAAACCTAAATCCGACGAGAATTGGCCGGCATAGACCTATGCCAACGAAATTTCGTCGGGAGAAGTTTTCATGTTATTTTTTAAACTTTTTTCAAAACAATTATAAAATTAGTTTCTTTAAAATATAGTCTTATATATATACTATGGTATGTACGTATTTTGCAATCATACATTCGTGTTTCTATACACGTATACTATTTTTTAGAATGCAAACGTACAATAGTCGTATTGTACACGTACTACGTATTTCTAATGCGTATACACATATTTTTTTTACAAAGTTTTTAGTAATTCTCAAAGTTCACGTATTATGCAAACAATCTCACATACTATTTGAATACGAATAATATATTTACAAATATTATATAGTGACTCATTAATATCTACTTGGATATGTTTGAAACTAGCAAATTAATATATATATATATAGTACAAGCTAATGAAATTTGGAGGGTCCTCTTTTCTTTTTTTTAATTTATATATTAAATAGTATAGATAGACCTTCTAGAATAGTAATAGCCGTGGGGCAATACGACGAAATTTTTTTTTCTTCAAAATAGTATAGTGACACGTGGCGTCTAATCACTGGAGGGTCCTCTGAAAAAAAAAAAAAAAAAATAGTACAGCCGGCGGCTATACTCTGTGTTTTTAATCTTTTGTGAAAAGTAGAATTGTATTGACACTTGGCGCCGAACGATCGGGTCCCCTTTTTAATATATATAGAATAGTACAGCCGCACGCTATACCCAGTTTTATAATTTTTTTTAATTAAAAAAAGTATAGCCGCGCGGCTATACTATTTCACGAACCCTTTAAGTAGCGTAATATGTATTTCTCTTTGTTATTACTTTGATTAGTAATTATGTTTAGTTATTATTTACTTAGTGGATATTAAAGGAAAAAAAGCAAAGAAAATTTGAATTACTATTTATTAAGTAATATAATTCATGAAATTAATTAGAATATTGAAGACTAATTATTCACTAAATAAATAATAATTAACATCTAATTTCTAATTTAACTAATTAAATCAGTCAAATCTATTATTTAATTTCTAAAAATAATTTTAAAAAATTAATTAACCTAAACATCCCCAATTTATATTTAATTTTTTTTAAAAAGACCTCTCGTGCGAAATTTCGTCGGCACAAGTCTTGACCTTTCCCGACGAAATTTCGTCGGGAGAAACCTAATCCGACGAGCATTTGCCGGCATAGACCTATGCCGACGAAATTTCGTCGGGAGAAGTGTTCATGTTATTTTTTAAACTTTTTTAAAAACAATTATAAAATTAGTTTCTTTAAAATTAGTCTTATATATATATACATTGTATGTACGTATTTTTAATAATACATTCGTATTCTATACACATCTACTATTTTTAGAAAGCAAACGTACAATAGTCGTATTGTACATGTACATACGTATTTCTAGTGCGTAATACACATAATTTTTACAAAGTTTTTAGTAATTCTCACAAAGTTCACCGTATTATGCAAACAATTCTCACATACTATTGAATACGATAATATATGTTATAAATATTATATAGTGGACTCATTAATATCTACTTTGGATACGTTGAAACTAGCAAATTAATATCTATAAAGTTACAAGCTAATGAACATGGGAGGGGTCCTCTTTTCTTTTTTATTTATATATTAAATAGTATAGATAGACCTTTTTAGAATAGAATACCGTGCGCAATACTACGATTAGGACTAGCTAAACTAGCAAAGCATTACTTATGGAAGGTCTATTAGGACTAGCAGCTAACTGAAAAATAGAGTCAATAGAAGAAACTCACCACCACAATAATGAAAGGAACTAAAGAGAAACTGCTTCCCAACTTGGAAGAAATATCAACAGAGAACTGCTTCCTCTCAATTATACAGCAGATAAGCATGAAGATTCCAGTTGACCATAGTAAAATAAGCTGCAATCTCAAGCCCAAGGTGCACAAACCTGTACATACCTGTCCAATAACTAACTAAAATAAAAATGACTTGAAACTAAAAACGCTACTCTGAGGGTGATCTTCAGGTTCTGGCTTGTTGCTTTTCGGGAATGACGGCAGAAATATAGTAGATAAGAAACATGTAAGAACCAGGAGTAGTTTTACTATTTTTGACAATTGTTTAGAAGACCGTCATTTCTAACTAACAGTTAGGAAAGCCAATGACGAAATTAAAGGGATTAATAATATTGCCAAAAGGAAGACCTACGAGGTTCTAAAGTAAAAGCACCTATGGAGATAATTGATTATTATGGAATATTGTCAAACTGCATCCGTATTTTAAAGAGAATTCCATAGATATGGCTGAGTGGACAAAATAAGAGCCTCGTATCCATCCCAGTTAGGAGAGACTGAGGTTCACTTGAGGCAATAAATCCTGCCTCGAAGATTGAATGTAAAACATTGCGTACCATTTAGAATTTTTGTCTTTCAAGATAATGGGGGACTGGAAATGTTTAGATGGGTAGAGTGACTGAGGTTTGAAAATTCTAGGGCCTAGGTTACCTGGAATTGCAGCAAACTCAAAGGGCTCAGGTACACGACACGAAACATATTTGTTGGTGGTTGTAAGTTTTGATCATATGAGAGATCCGAAGAAAGACAAAGAATGGAAGGTTATGCTTACCAAGAGGAGAAAAGTAATTGTTTATATACCATATTTGACCAAGCAACTAGAAGCATTCTAAGCAAGGCAAAGAGGTCCCACATTAAATATTGCAAAAAGTGAAGACTCCCTTCATCTATAAAAGGAGACCACTCTCCACTTAGGAAGGATCCCCTGAGGCTGAGCTTTATAATCAGTCATGGGCTTGATCTTTAGTCTCTTTATATTTGGGCCCAGCCCCTTGTACAAATGTAAATACACATTGTTATAATAATGAGAATATACTTCTCCGTGGACGTAGCCCATTCATTAAGGGTGAACCACGTATATCTGTCTTCTGTAATTTATATCGCTTGTCAAAATCCTCACACACTAGCTGAGGTGCCTCACCTTCACCATCATCATCACACCCTATCTCTATTGGGCTAAAAAGTGCTGAAACCATTTTTTATCGTCAACAGTAATCAAAGGGTGAAAAACTGTCGGTAATTCTTTTTTTCCAATACAGTTGTTAAGCCACTACAATCAAAATGGAAATGGCATTAGAGGAAGTACAAAGGGACAAGACAATAATAAACAACAAATTAAGAACATGTATACCTTACAACAAATTAAGAACATGTATACCCTGCAGTGATGATCAAACCAGTCAACACATTTGTCACAATCAAAGAAAAATACATGCAATAATTTCAACAATGGCTAGCGGATGGATGCAAGCCATTTGAGTTTGATGCCAAGGTTATTTTTCATTCAAGCTTTCCTCATGTTTAAAGAACACAAAATGGAAAGAATAGTTAGTCAATCATGAAATACAACCAATTTCATTTTTTAGTACGATATCTCCTAAATGAAAACCAACTTCAATCAATGCCATTGAACTGACACCCCGAATGAGTCCTTTCCAGTTTCCATGCTTGTTATAGAATAGATTACAGAACACAACTGTACAAATTTACCAGGAAAACATTAATCTTAGTGGGTGTTCACATCTCAATTCACACAAGCTGCAATAGAACATACCTTCTTCTCTCATTTGTTGCACAGAAGATTCCTTACTCGAACTGGAGAAATTGCAGCTTTAAGCACACGGAGAGCAAGCCAACAAGATGCAAGACGAAGTTTCAGGTGCATTCTTCTTGTTGAAAATAATGCACATTTGTGCTTAAAATTTCAAGAAGAATCTAGAGAATTCAAGAGGAAGACTTCACCGACTATGCAAAAGTTGGCAAGCTCAATGTTGCATGGTATAATTATTAAAAGACTAGAAATATCCTAGAACTATCTTAAATGGCTCGAAAAGTCTAGAGATATAAAATATGTGGCTAGAAGAGATTGTCCAAGTCAGTGGGACTGGGCAATGGTGGCAACACCTAGCCTATAAATAGGCATGCAACCACAATCTATGTGGAGTTCAATAAAAAGAACTCCCAAACTATAAGGGAGCCCAATAAGCTCACCAATCTAAGTGAAGGGCCAAATAGCCCAAACTAATCTAAGCAAGTGTGATGGCCAATAAGCCAAAAAACTAAGGAGGCCAATTAGCTACACCAAGCTATGTACTATTCTCCTCCAATATAATAAAATAACTTTGTTTCAACTACTGTCTTATTGTTCGAAACCCTCACTACAATAAACCAACAATGATATCAGAGCAAACCCTGCACCTCCTATAAATTCTAACACTTCTTTCCACTATCACTGGTGCACATTTTGAAGTCGCATATTTTCCCAGACATCCTTATCCAGAGGTTTGCCTCCCACTGTTACAGCATAGCATCTTGCATTGATGATGTTGATTCCCACATAGTTTAGAATCTTTGTTCTAGTATGCTTTTCATTGGCTGGAAGCTTGAGATATTTCCTTGACCTAAAAACTCCTGGATCTGCAGGATCAGCAGCTGCGGACCAAATATATAGGCTGAAGACACATGTAATCTGAAAAGAGGAGAGATGTTACTTCTTATTGAGAACAGGAGATACGTTATATTATTTTACTATATTGGATGCAATCATGACAAGTGCAAATACATTTCGGTAATGGCACATCAAACACACTATTTGGATGTTCCCTTACTTAACTCTTTTGTCATGATTAGAACAGACGTTTATTCAATTCCAATGCTTGCCTTAGTACCATCTCTAGTTTTCGCTTGAGCTAAGTATCCTTTGTTCTACATACTTCTTTAATCAAAATTCACCAGCAATGTAAAAATAAATGTGGTCTGGATTCTCAAGGCCAAGAAAATGGAGAGCAGTAAGAAAGGTGGATTGAAGCCTCAACTTCAGTTTAACTATTCATAAAATCAACACAACTGGTTTTGTTTTTTAAAGAAATGGCTGCGCAGACTAAAGACATTATCTGGATGAGCTTTATATGTTCATCTGTAGAGGGGTTGCAGCAGTTGCAGCAATTACTTCAAACTGTCAAACGATCTCATATTTGTTGGAAAAATGGCTCACATTAAGGTTGCAAGTGAAAACAGGCGGCTACCCTGTCGCTGGGTATTGGCTGCCGGTATTTTTTGAAGCAGATTCGAGGACTGGAGAAGAAGTTGGAAAACGAGGCAGGCGACCGGGTCGCAAGGTGCAAGTGACCGGTCGTTTCTGGCAGAGTGTAAAGCGACCGGTCGCCAGCTTACTGTGCAATTTTTTCCACGCATTTTCAAGAGGTCTTCACAGTGATGGTTCCCTACCTAATCCCTCGGGCCTCTAAGGTGTTTTATGGGTTCTAGAAAGTCTAGCAAGGTGTTGGAAAAGCTGGAGCAAACCATTGAATGAGGATTGTGACTTGTTTCAAAGAGCACCTACCTATGGGCTCTAGATAGGGGGCTGAAGATGCAGCCCCTAATGAGTAGCCTTTGTTCTGCCCAAGTTGTGGTCCAAGCCTGGAAACCAAGGGGAGAACGTGGGAGAAAAGGATGAGCCTTCTCCTAAGTCCAAGGCTTGTGTATTAAAGGGAAGAGGAAGCAAGACAGCAAGTGTGTGGTTTTACTTCTCAAGGAGTGGAACAGTAGCTGGGAGCTAGTGTGTCCAAGAGAGGTTTAACTCACAAGGGAGGAAGAGAGAGAGGCAATCAGTTCAAGAGAGAGTTGAGTTGGGTCTTGAGAGTTTAGACACCAAAGAAGGGAAACACCAAGTGTGAGAGAGTGTCACAAGTGGCATCAACGTGTTGAGTAAGGGGTGAGAGAGAAAAGAGAGCTTGGGAGAGAATAGAGTTCTAGGGGGGTTTCTGTGTAAACCAAAATTGTAATTTATTCTTTCATTAGTGAATTTCTCAAGGGATCACCAAGAGGATGTAGGTAATTGCTGAACCTCTAAAATACTTGTGTCACTTTGTGCTTGGTTGGTTTCTCAAGTGTGTGTGTGTGTGTGATTCATCCATCATTGTGTGTTTCACAAAGTCCATCAACAACAAGATCATTAGGGGAGTGCATGAAAAGTGTTTGTCTATTTTCACAAACAATATCAATTATCAAGAGAATTCAAGGATGTAACAGAGCAAAAACTCAGATGGGAGAATATACAGAAAAATATAAAGAGTAATTGTTCTTTTCATATTTAAACAGACAATTGTAAGGTCAATGAGTGAAGCATAAATGGAATTTCCTACATGTCATCAGGGTTGACTGCACAATTATAAGACAATGAGATTAGAAAGAAAAAAAAAAAAAAAAGAGAGATCAAGAAACAACAAAACGTCCTGCTGCATCTATAAGCATTATTGTAATAACTTATTCAAAAAAGAGAGATCAAGGAAATAGAGAATTCACCTGTGCATAGAAAGATGCTGCTCTAAGATAATCCTTGGAGGCAAATGCAGCTTCAGCCTACAAATCGAATTACTTTGTTATTGACTAACCAGGTAATACAAGATTCATAAATAAATACATAACACTGCGAGGCGGTGAGGTTCATATATATATATTAAGTTTCTATAACCTTGTGAGAATAAATTATGATCATCGCAATAAGTGTAACCATCAATTAGATACCACCTGCACCAAATATACTTGTCTCGCTGAGTGGGTCATGAAATTTGCTAGAGCAGCGGCATACTCTTTCATGTCCAGATAGACTTTCCACATGTCTCGGCCTTCATCATTAACAGACACCTACATTATGTTCTCAAATCCAGCAGTATGGAAAATTTTACTCTATGATGCAAACTGAATTAAATCCAGAAAATATTTAGTCATCAAAGAAGCAAACCTGAAATATAGAGTTTTGATCATAAATGCATAGAACAACTCAGCAGTGGCATCACTGCACAATCCAATGACACCCCTGTGAAACTGACTCAGGTGTTTGATCAAACTGAAGTTCATCAATAATTTGCTCACTTATTCTGTTTACAACCTTCAAAACATTTTCACTCATAAAACAAGTCTGGAAGCTAAAAGGAGAGGACAAGTGTAGTATTGAGGTTGTTTTATGTGAACACTAAAAAACCACCTTCTAGGGCACATCATATAGGTTTTTTCATTCAACCTAATGTTTAGCACCAGCATAGTAAGTTCAGAACATGATACCCAATACGAGCATAGAGATAACAGCACTGATCACAACAAAAAAGTCATTCAGAGAATTAATATATGCATACCTTAACCTTATTCCCGATAAGAAGCACGAAATGAAATTCTGAAACTGTCATAGAACTGGGTTTCACCAATTCAGCACCCTCACTCAAACTTGAATAGTTCAAAAGAGCCTTGTTCTCCACAAAATTTTCATCTCCATTGGAAGAACTGCCCAAAAGATTTCCAAAAATCCATACTATGAGAAGGTTTTCATGTGGACTATCATTAGATATATCAAGGAAAGCAAGCCAACCAAAAAACTACCCAGTGGCCAGAATGATCAGAATTTAGATAGAAGGTACCATTAGACAAGGAAGAAAAGAACGTCATGTACCTATGTTGTGCCCCAAAATTTAAACCACCGTGATAGATATCAGCACCAAAAAGCCATGCAAAATGTACCGCTCTCCTTTGCTTGATATAGAAATGCAGTTCACTAAAAAATGGCAATAAGAACTGTTATAAAATTGGCTCACATTTAGTATGCAAGTGATAGAGGAAGCGACCGGTCGCAAGGGAAAAGCGACCGGTCGTTTTGAAGAAGATTCGAGGCCTGAAGAGGAAGCTGGAACTCGAGGCAAGCGATCGGTCGCCAGGTAGTTGCGACCGGTCGTTTTTTCAGACAGATTGCAAAGCGACTGGTCGCCAGTATCGTGCGACCGGTCGCCAGCTTTGCTATGTCGTTTTTCCATACGTTTTTCAAGGTGCCTTTCACATGTGCTTGTTCCTTACCTAAGTCCAAGTGCCTCCAAAGAGTTTTATGGGTTCTAGGAAGTTTGGCAACGTGCCTTAGAAGCTGGAACACCATTTGAATGTTGTTTGTTGTCTTGTACCAAAGAGTTTTCTAGGTGGGAGACAAGGGGACAAAGGGTGCATGCTTTATGGCTTGTTTTCTGGATTGCCTAACCTTGTGTTTAGGTGGGTAGCTGAAAGCAAGAACGTGAATGAGTGATTGTAGCCCTCTACTAAGTCCAAAGGTCTGCCTACAAAAGGAAAAGAAGATGCAAGACAACATTAGTGTGGTTAATCTCAAAGGGTAGTCAAGTAGCTGGGAGCTATTGTGTCCAAAGGAGGTTTAACTCACCAAGGGAGGAAGAGAAAGAGAGGGCAATCAGTTCAAGTTTGGAGCTGAGTTGGGTCTTGAGAGTCTAGACACAAAGGGGGGAAACACCAAGGGTTGTGAGAGTGTTCACAAGTGCATCAAAGTGTTGAGCAAGGGGTGAGAGAGAAAGAGAGCTTGGGAGAGAATAGAGTTCTAAGGGGGTTTTCTTTGTAAACCAATGTTGTAACTTATTCTTTCATTAGTGAATTTCTCAAGGGGATCACCAAGAGGATGTAGCAAGTTGCTGAACCTCTATAAATTCTTGTGTCACTTTGTGCTTGGTTGGTTTCTCAAGTGTGTGTGTGTGATTCATCCATCCTTGTGTGCGTCGCAAAGTCCATCAACAACAAGATCATTAGGGGAGTGATTGAAAGTGTTTGTCCATTTTCACAACAAGAACGACAGGAAACAGTACACACAAATTTTTGCAAATCATAAAGTGATTTTTTTAATTTCATTTTATGACAATAATCAAAGAAAAAAAAATTGTAAGAAATTTTTGTATCTCATCTTGCAAATAACTTTATTAGTGTCAACAAACACACTGCGCCTGTTAGGTATTTCACCAGGAAGTTCCAGGAAATGCACCACATGATCCAAGTAACTAGCAAAAACAGTCTAGAATGCAAGAACAAGTTAGAATCAGGAAAAACAGGGGACTGTAAGACAAACAAAGTATGTTGTCACTGGAAATGATTAACACCATATAACAGGAGAAAAGCAATGTAAATTTAACATGACCATCTGTTCTAGGCATAAGAATACAATAGGATAATAGACCTGTGAAATAGTGAAACCCTTAGATCACCCATGTACTAACTTCCTTAGTCTAAAATCAACAGCATGCAACGCTACGTCGCCATCTCCAAACACCATTTGGCAAGCTACTACATATTTATGTCCTTACTTTAATACAAATGTTATATCTTTTTTTTTTTGTTGAAATACAAATCTTACATTTTTTATGCTGGTTTTTCTTGCAAATAGTTGAACCCAGAACTATGGTACAACCTCCAACCAGTGCATGATTGTCGCCATCTACTGTAAATCGTAGCACACTCCAACTAAAGTAGAAATTTTTGGAACCATGCACATATGTTTTTGAAAATTGAAAACCATGAACATAATTGACAATTCACTATGCCGATGTTACCCAATTTCAATAAATCCAACACAAGAATAGGTGTTAGAGCCAAACTTACTTCCAGCGCTCCAAACCAGTAAAAGAATAGAGTCATATAGGAGCTACAGCCATTACATAGTATCTAGTTCCATTGAGAATGGTCGCAGTTTCCATCTGCACACAAAGAATGAGATAAAGATGATGATGCTGTTGGTGAAAATGGACAAACACTTTCACTCACTCCCTAATAGATCTTGTTGGTTGATGGACTTTGTGACACACACAAGGATGAATGAATCACACATAAACACACTTGAGAAACCAACCAAGCACGAAGTGACACAAGTATTTTAGAGGTGCTTTAGTAATTGCCTACATCCTCTTGGTGATCCCCTTGAGAAATTCACAATGAAGGAATAAGTTACAACTTTGGTTTACACAAAAACCCCCTTAGAAATCTATTCTCCTTCCAAGCTATCTTTTCTCTCTCACCCCTTGCTCAACACTTTGATGCACTTGTGAACACCTCTCTCCCACACTTGGTGTTTCCCTTCTTTCTCTCTCTTTTCCTCCCTTGGTAAGTTAAACCTCTCTTGGACACACTAGCTCCCAGCCACTTGTCCACTCATTGAGAAGTAAAACCACACTCTTGCTGTCTTGCTTCTGCTTTCCTTTAATACATAAGCCTTAGGACTTAGGAGAAGGCTCCATAATTTCCGCACGTCTCCCCTTGGTTTCCAGACTTGGACCACAACTGGGCAGAAACAAGGGCTAGTCATTAGGCTGCACCTTCAACCACCCTATCTAGAGCTATAGGGTAGTACTATTTGAAACAAGTCAACAATCCTCATTCAATGGTGCTTCCAGCTTTTCCAGCACCTTGCTAGACTTCCTAAAACCCATAAACACCTTAGAGGCCCGAGGGATTAGGTAGGGAACCGATCACATGTGAAGGACCTCTTGAAAAACGCTTGGAAAAAAATTGCACAGTAAGCTGGGCAACAGGTTGCTTTACATTCTGCTGAAAGTGACCAGCGATGGTCGCGATTTTCCAGCTTCTCTTCAGACCTCGAATCTGAATCAAAACGACCGATCACTTTTCCCTTGCGACCAGTCGCTTCCTCCTTCACTTGCATACTAAATGTGAGCCAATTTTACAACAATCTCCACCTTGGCGAACCATTTAATCACCCCTGAACCATTGTTGACCTCTAGAACCTCTTCAACCTCTTAGAAATAGTTCTAGTAATTTCCAAGAGCTCCACCATGACAATACACCTCTTGCCTCAATGCACCTTTGGTGGAAGGTGCTCCACCCAAGTCTAAACTTGAGTAACATGGACCTCTTTTGCAGAAGAGAGATCCCCCATGCCAAATTCCTTGCTCCTTGCCTTCTTGGAATTGAATCTTGGACATGCCTTGATATGCAAACCACATACCAAACTTTGTTCACTAAATCCCCACTTAGCCAACCTTGCTCTTGATTTAAGAACACATTTCTTTTCATCAATGCACCTCTCCAACTTTCTCGCTCATGCTCCCTATACACTTCGAAACGTGGTTGGAATTTCTTGGTCCATCCATCCAAAACCTAGGGACGGTTTGATGGATTCTTGGGCCGGACCTTGCAATTGATGATGGCTCCACCTCAAGTAGAACCCTTTTGTGAGTTTGTTGTTGTTGCCCTCCTTCTTCAACCCTTGTGTCAAGCTCCACCTCAAATGGAGACTCCTCCATGACCACCTTGGCAAGAAGCTTCTCTTCAACAACATCCTCCTCCTCATCCCTTGTCTTGACTTCACTTTCTGCACCTTTTGATGATGAATTGTTAGTCACACACCTTGACTAACCTTCTTGCCCAACTTAACTTGAGCAACTTGCAGCTGCATTATGAGCTGGCTCCTTGACATTAAGACATGTTGCTTGCTCTTCCTTGGTACCAATCTCTGCACCTCTTGCACATGTACCACCCAAGAGCTTGTATGTGTTGTTTGGTTGAATCTCCCCTCTCATAACCACCACAGTACCTTGTGTGACCATGAGCTTCCCTCCTTTGGCCTTGTAAGAGCAACCTTCTCTATCCAAAGACCAAGAGAGAGTAGATTCATTCTTAGTGCAGTACAAACCTTACCTCACTAAGACTCCAAACTTCACCATCTTGCAACTTGATCTTCACAGTCCCTATGCCCAAAACTTCACATGTAGTTTTGTCTCCCAACATAATCATGCTTGCCTTCTTATCCTCATATGTGTCAAACATCAACTTATTTGCACACACATGATATGAGCACCCGGAATCTAAAATCCAACTTGAAGAAGAACTCTTACCCGAAGAACTTGCCATAACTTCCCCGTTACTCCTCCGTAACCGTCAAAAGTTCATCACAAATGTCATCATCACATACATTTGCTGAACTTCCGGCTTTCTTCATCTTCTCTTTCCATACCGGACAATTTTGCTTCCAATGATCCTTAGACCACACTCGAAGCACTCTTCTTTGTCCTTGGACTTAGCATTCCTCCCGTTGCTTCTCTTGCCTTCACGCTTGCTTGAACAGTTCCCTACAATAACCCGCATCTTGAGAGTTCTCTTCCGAACGTTGGGACATCCGGTGATGCGTCATCACATCTTGCACCACCTCCTCAAACTTCAAAGTACTCTTCCCAAACATAACGTTGTTCGGAAATGTTTATAAGACAGAGGCAAGGATGTTAGAAACATGAGTGCCTTATCCTCCGTATCATACAACACGTCCATTATTTGCAAATCAGCAACACATCTATTGAAGCTGCTCAAATGCTCCATTAGATTACCTTCCTCCATCCGAAGATTTAGGAGTTCTTCCTTGAGGAAGAGTTGTTGGACAACGACTTCCCTGCAAACATCGCTTCGAGCTTCTCCCATGTTTGCTTCGCTGTGTCTTGCATCACGTTGATGAGCACCTCATCTGCGATGTAGTTCTCGATGACTCCTTTAGCCAACTCATCTGGAACACCCCATTCCGCGTCTGTTATGGTTGCTGACTTCTTCTCTTTGCCTCCCAAGACAACATTGAGATTTTGTTGTGTAAGGGCTAACTTCATCCTCTTTTGCCATAGAGTGAAGTTCTCCTTCCCTGTGAAAGGCTTCAACTCCATCTTCATGTTGACAAATTGTGGTAGCAAGAAAGTATATATAAATGAGAAAATCCAGTTTTTAATCTTAAAAAGAAGTCTTATTTCTAATTAATTCTCTTCAGGTTTGATCTTTTTTAACACCATTTTTTTTTTTGGGGTTTTCCCCTCAAGTTCATTTTAAAATGAAAAGAAAAAGAATCCTACAAGATGAGGAGATAATAAGGCCCTGTTTGGTAGGCTGGACTGGATGAGACTTTTTCAATTAAAATGAACTTGGGTCCAGTCTGTTGTTTGGTGGGTTTAATTGCATCACGGACTGGATATTGGACCTTGGATCCAAGTCCCAAGACCTACGGCTCTGGAACCCAACCTCGGATGTTGGGTTTACAAAAACACGAGCTCATCTTCATCTCAGCGACTGCGAGCTCCTCGTCATCTCACTCAGCCTCCTTCGCATCGTATGTTCTATGATTTTGCCTTCTTCTCTCTCCTCTCCCTCTCTCCCTCTCCCCTCTCTTCTCCTTTCTCATGCCTTCTCAAAATCTTTGATTCTGTCAAATCAAATCTCTCACAATCTCCTGGTATTGCCGTTCTCATTCTATTCTCTCTTATTATTTTTGTTTTTGGGGTCATATTTGTGTGATTTGGGGTCATTATTTGTGTGATTTGGGGTTTTCTTGCTTATCTCAAATCGGTGTTGTTGTGCAAATAGGATTTGGTTTTGGGAAATTTGGGTGTCGTTTTGGTCTTTTTAGGCTCGCGATTTGGGGTTGACTTGTTTGTTTTTTGGGTATTCATGTTGTGTTCGTGTGTGTTGTGTGCCATGGGTATTCACGATCTGGGGTTGATTTCTTCTTTCGAAAACGTTCAGATTTTCTTGTGGTGAATCTTTCAAGTTTCATAGCTTCATACAATCGATGTTCTCTTTTGTTTCAATTTAACGTTTGTTTCCCTTTGTATTTAGCTTGGAACTGAACTGACTTTTGTTGGGTTGGGTGTGCGTGCATAAAATTCCTCTGCACTTTCCTGCTGCTTAGATTTTGAACAACTTTCCTCTTCTCTTCATCTCTTCTCTTCTTTTCTTTCTATTTGTTAGATCTATCTTTCTTTCACTGATAGATCTTTCTTTGATAATTTTCCTTTTTCTTTTAAAAAGTCTGGTCCAGTCTGGTGTTGCACCAAACAATGGATAGGATTCTTGACTGGTCCTAACCAATCCATCCCTAGAATTAGGGGTGAACACAGGTCGGGTCGGGTCGGGTCGGGTATAGGCCCAAACCGCTCACCGAACCGGCCATGTCGGCAGGCCCATTGGGCAAACCGCACACCTCATTTTTAAGCCCAATTTCGAATGAATTCGAAACCCGATAAGTCAGGTCGGGTTGGCGGGTTTCTGCCGAGGCCCAGAAAGAGCAACTGAAGGTGGTTTGGTTTGGGGAGAGAGAGCGCGGTCACGGAGAGCGAGAGAGAGAGAGCGAGAGAGATGAGAGAGAAGAGAGAGAGAGAGAGAGAGGGAGAGAGAGAGAGAGAGGAGGAGAGAGGAGAGACGAGAGAGAGGAGAGAGAGAGGAGAGGGAGAGAGAGAGCCACACTGCGAGAGAGTGACTGAGAGAGAGGGAGCGACAGCGACTAACAGAATAAGAGAGATTGGAAGAAGTCGATGGATTTGGTTTGGGGAGAGGAGGTTGAGTGAGAGAGGCAGATCTGATGGAGAGAGAGAGAAAGTGTTGCCAGTGGGCGAGAGGAAGAAGAAAGAAGAAAAAATGGAGGAAGAAGAGAAAAATAAAAAAATAGAGAGAGAAGAAGAAAGTGACAGCTGGGAGAAAAGAATAGGAAAAGGAGACCTAAGACCTAACTCGTGGGGCAGGAAACCTAACTCTTTTTTTAATTTTTTTAATTCTTTTAGATTGTAATAAATATTATAATCATACATACATTTCACAAGAAGACGCATCAGTCCAGTGGAATTTGGGCTTTGTGTCTGCACCCTGGAAAGAGTTCGACTCCCATCACTGCACTTTGTATGAAATTTTAGACAATTTTCATGGAACCGGTCCGGTTCGGGTTTCGATGGTTTTAAAAAATTTAAACCGGTTCATCATCAGGTCAGTCAGTTTTTTTGCCGATTTTCAATAATTTTAATTAAAAAACCGGACCAACCCGCCAAAACCGGTTCGGTTCGGTCGGGTTTTCGGTTATATAAATGTGCAGCCCTACCTAGAATTATAATCTAGTCCTATCTTGTCAGTCTTGGCTACCAAACGGGGGCCTAAGGGTTTTGCTCCTGTGCATGGTACGTTTAAAATCAATACTGATGGCAGTAGAATTCTGACACTGGTCAGATTGGGCGGGTGGTCTGTTAAGAGATTCCTCTGGTTCCTGGGTCAAGGGCTTTGCTGTCAATCTTGGGGTCTGTCCTTGAAGCTGAGCTGTGGGGTATTTTCTGTGGGCTCAAATTGGCCTGGGAGGCTGGCTACAGAGTTGTGGAGACTAAATGTGATGCATTCTCACTAGGAAAAAAAAAAAAGTGATGCATTCTCGGTGGTGGCCCTCCTGAATAACCCTCTCATTCCTTCTCATCCCCTGTTTAGTCTTCTCAATTGCTGTAATTTACAGCTGCATGGTGATTGGTCTTGCTCCCTATCCCACGTCTACCGTGAACAAAATAAGGCTGCTGATGCTTTAGCTGCCAAGAGCTACGAATTCCGTTTAGGCCTTTCATGTTTTGGAGTTGGAGCCCCCCTTCCTTAATGACATTATTGCTGCTGATGTTAGCAGTACCCCTAGTCCCAGGTTAATGCATATGCTACGTAATTGTTTGGTTTTGGGCTCCTGGCCCCGCTTTGTACCAAAAATAGAAGGAGATAATAAGGGCAAAGCAGTCTTAGCAACCCTAGCTACTCGAATGGAAAATGGCAATTTGACAGTCAACATCTCTATGTCATTAGGGTTCATTGCCATTTCCCTGAAAAATAACTGGTACATGAATTTAATTGCCCAGCAGATTTGGGTAACCAAGGTAACTTTCACCCTTTGATTTGGAATTAGCTTTATTGAGTAGTCAACATCTCTATGTCATTGCCATTTCTACACGTTTATTGCAGCATGATGAATTTAATCTGAAAACAAAACCCATCTAAAGAAGATTATTGCTTTTCCCAATTGACTTGTTCGTTAAAAAACAAAAAAAGAAGTCATTATAAATGTCTCAATATCTGCATGAACCTCTGGCAATTTAAAAACAATTAAAACTTGTATTTAATTTAAGACATTACAGAAACCAGTAAACATATATAGACATCGCACTTCTCTATACTGCAACAATTTCAAAACGACATGATAGTTTTTAGGACAACATGATCATCTATAGTATATGGAATTTGATCAAGCCCACAACATTTCCACTGAGACACACAACAAACCATGTTTATTTAACATGAGCTGAGATTGAGAACAGATACATTAATATACTAGCTAGGACTTGGAGTTGAGATGGGGAAATATGATATTGGAGTTCTTGGTTGTAGCCTCAGTGGTGGACTTGGACTTGGACTTGGAGTTGGAGAGAGAGTGAAAAAAAGAGGCCATAGATTGGACCATGGAATCAAACATCATTCGCTTCACTGACCTCCTCTTTGCTGGAATCACACTTGCAAGATTTGAAGTCTTTGGTTGAACGCGTGTTTTTTTATTGCCTGCTGCAACCACCCACTTACCTGGGTTCTCCTTCATTTCTTCTTCAGCTGTCCTGTGTTCAGCTTTTCCACCACTTTGCTTATCTTCTGGCTGTGTAAGTGTTATTTGTTTGATGAGTTTTGCAATGGTGTTGAGGGAGCTTGTTTATATAAACAAAAAAACAAAAAACAAAAAGAAGTTTGGAAATTACACAGCATGTTCGTGTAAAACGTTGGACACAACTCCAAGTTGCTTGGCCACCCACTTTCGGGATGGCAGGGTGCCAGCGGCCTATGCGGCAGCAGGTTTTTTTTTTTTGGTCAAATGTAAAACTTTTCATATCTGTAGTCAGCAGGTCATATGTAATACCTTTCATATCTGTAGTCAGAATATTGGACACATAAATATGAGAGAGAGAGAGAGAGAGAGAGATTTCTAAAGGGTTACCTTTTTACAAACCCTATAAGAATCTTTCCTACAGAACATCAGCAAAACTCAAATTCTTTGACTGTTTGATTATCATCATGAACATCTTGTTGTTCTTAATTATAGAAACATTTGTTGTGTTATTGTTAGATAACTAATTCGGATTTCAGTGACTTTCTATAAAGATAATCCTTAAACAAGGTCCTAAAATTGAACAATTCGAAATAAAAAATCTCGTTGATGGTTGGACCCACTTGCAGTATAACATGCTTGCTTGGGATTAGGGCTACATATAAAGGGTTGAAAGGAAACATAGCAGCCCTATCAACCTAGCTACTTGCATGGTAAATGACATTTTCCCCAATTTACCTTATTTTTGTTTCTCAGTATGTAGGTTTGTTGATTCTGAATGCATGTATTCAAACCCTATAAGAGTGGACCAGAGTCAAATGAAATTCATATCATATTCAAGTCCACGTCATCATATTGCTTGATCTGTTTTATTAGACTGGACATTGGAAATGAAGCCCCAGAGTGAGTGGTATAGCAAGATATGCAGAGGATTTCTATGACCTTAAAACAATGAAATCAAAGATTTTCTGCCTTTTTCTTCGTTGGAGTTGACATGGAGTCATGGACTTCAGAACCTTTTCCTTTGTACACCACGCAGATGCTGGTAGTGGCGGACCCAGACTTTCGTTAATTTGGGGCTTAAAAAATTCAACCAATATATAATCAAACAAAAAATATTTCACTTTGAATATTAATAGCATTGTCTAATAAGTAAATTTACAATTGTCCTCGATGACTTTCATATTCTGTAAAAACGTTGCATAATAAGTTCATTATCAATACTATTAAATATGTCTTTTTCAAGATATACTACCAAGCAATCATTCATTCATTGGTCTCCCATTTGATTACGCCATTCTGTCTTCACGCTGTTCATAGCAGAGAATGCCCTTTCTACTAAAGCTGTTGCAACTGGAAGTGTTACGCCATTTTATGAGAAGATAAACTAGTGGATATGCCTTATCCTTTTTGTCTCAAACAAGTGTTTTTGCAAGAATAAGCAATACCTTGTAATTTTGAAAAATTGATGTTGGATGCAATATCATCAATATAAGTTTGAAGTTGATATCTTTAAGTCCTCAAGTTCTTGTGAAGAAAAATCATTCGGGTAAAGTTGAACAAGCCGAATGAGCTTTTTGCTTATCAAAAGAAGAAAATGAATCATTGGACTCAAGCATGCCAAGCAAAGTAACAACTTAGTGTTGGCCTCATTGAAACGACTATTCGCTCTTAGAGTTGCAAAGCTATCACTTCATAGAAAAAATCAACACGATAATAATGCATATTTGTGATTTTTGGACCGTTGCGTCGTGACCTCCCTCGAGCTAGAAAAACATATCACCCATGTTAGGAACATCAATATTTTATCCCTGCAAAAAACAGAAACTTCCTCCAATAAAGAATCCCATCCATTCTCCCTCATCTTCTGGAATTGTTTGCTACATAATTCAAACTAAATCCATGGCATTCACAATATCTGATCATCCCTCTGTAAGGCTTGGTGACAATGCATTGTGATTCCAAGTATATTCCTCATCAAATGCAAACTAAATGACAAAATCAAATGAATTGCACAAATCCTAGCAGTATAAATGCCTCATGTTTTTGATCAACAGTCAATCTATCATTTGCAATTTTCATCAAGCACATCAATTGTAAATGAGAATATGGTAATAAATTTTATCAATGTACCATAATATGAGCCCCAACGTGTATCACATGAACGCTTAATCTCTGTTGCTTGATTTAACCTTTTCCACTAGAAAGCTCCCCATTAGTCAGTGCTTCAACTACTTTGAGAGCTTGCTTATCTCGAAGAATGTCACGACGCTTTGATGATGCTCCAACAATATTTACCACATTAGAAACTAAGGTGAAGGAAGCACCTATGAGGCTGTGTTTTTTTGCCAAACCCACAATAATCAACTGAAGTTGATGTGCAAAACAATGAACATAGTAAGCAGACTCATTTTCCCTCATAATAAGTGTCTTCAGACCATTGAACTCTCCACTCATATTACTAGCCCCATCATAACCTTGACCTCGTAATCTGCACATACTCAATTTATGTCTAGAAAATAATGAATCAATACTTGCATAAATTTGTAAATTTTGTAAAATAATATTAAAGAAAAAGACTAGCTGGGTGAACAAATTGGCTGAGGTCTGGGCCATGTGGGAATTTTGGCCTAGGGCTATGGTAATCTGATATTCTATAGGGAGGGTTTATATATGATCCTTAAGTGATACCCTATTTCTTAACCCGTTGGATCAAATTAGTTAGTATGACTCCTCTAGTAATACTTTCTAGGCTTTTTGAGATGATAAGGGCAAAGCAGTCTTAGCAACTCCAGTTCAATTCAAACCAGTTATTTTTTAATTTTTTATGGTGATAATCGAAATTGAAACCGGATCAAATCAGTCCTGTTTGGTCTTTTTATTAAAAATCAAAGTTGACTTTCTAATCAACACGGTTTTTTAATGCCCACGTTTAGTTTGTGAGCCTTTCGGCCTTCTTGGAGACAAGTTTGGGCCCTTAGATTTACTGTTTGTGTTTTCTTTATAGCCGAAGGCCCCTTGAAATTATATGATTTGTTAGCCGCCTGGTTTTTTCTAGCAGAAAAGTTTTCTTTTCTTGATCTCCAGCGTCATTAGAAACAAATGGCATGTCTCAAATTGAATTATTGATCTCTCCTGTTTTCCCATACCTCCAGTAAATTGCTATTAAGCCAAGACAAATAAAATGCTTATAGTTGTTAGTAGAAGTTCCAAAAATATTTCAATCAGCCCCCTGCTTGGTGAAGGAATTAAAGAAATACAGATTAATTTTCACATATATTCAATCAGGCCACTGCTTGATTTAAAAATTAAAAAATAAAAAAAAAACTTAGAAGCCCTCTGTCATGAAGAAGTAAATTAAGAATAAATTATAATTGCTTTTCCCAATTGTCTTTTTCTGTGATTGAAGGAAATGGCTTTCTTCATTCTGAATCTTAATTCCAACCAGACAAGTGGGGGACCCGAGTGAAATGAAATTCATATAATATTCTAATTCCACACTAATCAATAATTTAAGGGGTATAAGAACAGTAATTAGTGAATTCATCCCCAATATGGTACGTTAACACAGTGAAAGAAAAGTGCAGAGGATGATTAATATGACTTTAAAACATAGAAAACAAATTAAGCAAACATTTTCTCTGTTCTTGACATGGACTTGAGCTGACTTAAAGATCTTTGTGGGGGGGAGGGGGGGTGACAAATTATAATTATAATAACCTCCAAAAAAATTATTGTGGGCACATTTTGGAGTTTATATTATTTTATTGGCTTAATTACACCAATATTCCTAAAACTTCGATCAAATCTACTTTGCACCTCCAAATTCAAGGGGTATTGGTGTAATTAAGCCAATTTTATTTTCTCATGCTAGATTTTGTCTAGATCTTAGGGGACCATACTCAATGTTGTTTCTTGTTTCACCCACTTCCGGAAATGTCAATATTTTCCATCAGAAACAAAACTATGCCCCAAGAAAAAACACACTTCGTGTCTTTTGTCTTTCAACTTCTCCACGCCATTACATTGACAAACTATAACATTCCACCATGGCACAAATTTTGTAAAGTTGCGGACCAAAATTAAGGTACTTTCGGTTTGATTGATTCCAAGGAATTACGATGATGAAATAGAAGCGCACTTGATTTCCCAAATGGATTTTGGTTTTGAAATCTTTAAAATTTGATAATGTCCTCTTTTAGAAGCTCAACTATATAAGATTAAGATTAACTAATGTTTCTATAAAATTTATGAATAGATGTACTTTAAGAAACAATATAACATTTAGAAACTCTACTTTCTTTGCTTTACTAGCCCCTTTGCACACTTGGAAGCGTGCTCCATCCTCTAAAATAACTCTAAATTAATCTAATCTACGGGTAGGGGAATCCAACTTGAATGTAAGGGGAGCAGACTCACTATTGTGGCCAATTGACTTAACTCGTTTGCTGTCAGAAGATAGTTTTAATTCTTGAATACACATTGATCAATATCTCCATTTTAGTTAATTCTATTATAATATGTTAGCTTCCAAGCCATATATGAGCTGCCCTATGTTTGACTTATCACCATCTCCATTTAGCTGACTTTAATAACCTCTGACAATGTGCATGAATCTTATTCTTTAGTCAGTATATGCATGAATCTATCTCTGGCAATTTCGTTTTGTGAAATAAGTTAAAACTTTAATTAATTAAGACAGTACAAACATGTAAACAAGGACATTGAAGGTCACAGGCAACACATAGACATAGCCATGAATTTTTGGTTGTAGAGCTAGAGCCTCATTGGACTTGGAGTTGGAGAGAGGTTGAAAAAGAGAGGCCACAGATTGGACCATGGAACGGAATCAAACATCATTCGCTTCACTGATCTCCTCTTTGCTGGAATTACACTTGCAAAGTTAGAAATCTTTGGTTTAAAGCACCTTTATAGAAAGTTATTGTTAAAATGTAAACTGCCTAGCTAATTTCTGATTAGTTAGTAATCTCTTAGTCAGTTTATATTTAGGCTATTTAAGCCTTTTGTTAGCTGAGCATCTTGAGCTCATATGCCAAGTGTAAGGTTTAGGTTAGTCTCTCTTTTCCAGCGGTCCTAAAGCTTTGTGATGCCATGTGTCATATTCACATTGGCTTAACCTTCACAACGGTGAGATTGATTTTGCTGATGTAAGAACACATTTTGGTCATGAATGAATATCCTCTGCTGCAACGGTTATGCAGAGGTGTATTTGTCATTACCAATTTCCTTCTTGCTCAAGCTCTCTCTCAATTTTTGCTCTCTAGCTCCCTTGACAATCCAAATCTCAACAGTTATTTTAATGAAAACATTTGTCTAATTGTTGTGTTATTGTTGGATGATGAAATGATTTCGGATTAACAAATCATATTGATATATAGTTGGGTTGGGCCCACCTGCGGTAAATGTTTGGGATTAGTGCTACACAAAGAGATGTAAGGAAACATTCTGGGCTGGCTGAAGATTATAAAACTCTGCTTATTTCCCCTAGCTGCCTGCTTCCTAAAGTCTCTCTAAGACTGAATTACTCCCTTGTCGTCCTCCTCTTCGTCGAAGTCCATGGACAACAGTCACCTACGCAAAGAGAGTTGTTGCCTATATATAGGGCATGCTCAAGAGTTTAAGGGACGTAAAGAGGTGGGTGAATAGAGTAGAATTACTTTTCTTTCCTTTTATTATTATTTTGAGAATAAAACGATAATCTAAATCACAAGGAAAAGAGAAGTTTCACACACACTGACGTAGCCTATGGGATTCGAACCTGAGAACACTTATCTGCAAGGCAAGAGTATTTTTCATTGGGTTAGACCTCGTTGAGTTTTCTTTCATTTTTTTTAGTTAATTAGGTGGGATGAAAACAGGATTCCTCTACAGTAAGGGAAAAACAGTGTTTGCAGCCCTATCATCACCCTTAGCTACCGGCATGACAAATGACATTTTTCCCAATTGACTTGTTCTTTTTCTGTTTATTGGAGGAAATGGAGGTTTGTCCGATTCAGAATGCAGATATTCAAACCAGACAAGAGTGGACCGAGTCAAATGAAAATCATATAATATTCCAACGCACATAAATCATTATTCAAAGGATATAAGCTTTTCAAATCATATTTTCGCACAATCATATATTGTTTGACCTGTTGGACATTGGAAAATGGCGCAAAGTCAATTAACAACAGTTAGTAGTGAATTAGGCCACAGAGCCAGAGTCGTTTAGAAATCTTTAAGATTTGCGGAGGATTTGTATGACTTAAAAAAACGAAAGCAAAGATACCGTATTTGCAGAGGATTTGTGTGACCGTATAAAACAATGAAGGCAAAGATTTGCAGAAGATTTTATGTGATCTAAAAACAATGAGAGCAAAAGATTTTCCGTGTTCTTCTTCTTTGGACATGGACTTTGAGCTATCAAAAGATCTTGGGAGAACCACACACATCATCCTCGAACAAATTGATTGGATACTCATCTTGAACTGCAGAGCCTTGTCCTTGCGCAGATGCAATTACCTTTCATGCCAGATTTTATGTAGACCTAAATAGCACACATACTCAATCTTCTTCTGTTTTCCGTTGATTTTCCCATGTTCACATGATCGACTAATGAGTTATAATTAGAATAGGTTAAAGTTCAATCTCTTCCAATGTATAAGATTGAGGTGAGGTAGCTTCTAACGTGGACATGGCATAGATTTTTGTAACTTTTCTGACTAAATTGAGATTCTTTTGGTTTGGCTCGAAGAGATTTCGGTTGTGAAATCAAAGCCCATTCAAGGAATATTAACTCTCAAAACAAAAACTTTTTCCAGTCAAATAAATGGGTTCTGATCGGTTTAGCCCTTTGATTCTAATCGAACAAATTCCATTGCTTTCTAAATTTAACAGTTTATGGATGTTCACTTTAGACGCTCTCTATGTAAGATTAACCATGCAATAAGAATTTGACATATACACCATCTCCTAGTAGCAGATATTCATAAACTCTCAAATGTAAGTTTCTTAGTAGATAATTCAAATAGTTGCAATTGGCAACCCCAGGATTAATCTATACCCTTATTTGTCAATGTATATGCATGAAGGCTCTGGAAAAATTTTGTTTTGTGAAATAATTAATCACTTAAATTAAGACAAGTACAGACAATTAGAAACCAGTAAACATGTCCACCGAGACATCCTAATACAATGCAAGAATTTCAAAATGACACGATAATTATTTTGAGAAATGACCATATCTATATGGATTAATTGAGTCTAGCTAAGTGACACAACACCAAGAACAATAGCTGAGCCAATAGCTGAGCCTGAGATTGAGAACAAAGACATTATTAATTTTGGGTTGGGTTGGGAAATATGATACTGGTGTTCTTGGTTGTAGCCTCACTGGACTTGGAGTTGGAGAGAGTGAAAAAAAGAGGCCATAGATTGGACCATGGAATCAAACATCATTCGCTTCAATGACCCTCCTCTTTGCTGGAATCACACTTGCAAAATTTGAAGTCTTTGGTTTAGAGCATGTTGTTTTTGTTGCCTGCTGCAACCACTACCTTCCTTGGGTTCTTCTTCATTTCCTCAGATGGGTTCAGCTTTTCCACCACTTTGGTTTATCTTCTAAAATTCTGCAATGGATTATGGTTATGTGGTTGTTGAGTTTGCAAAGAATTGTGATGGAGGCTTTCAGCAACTGTTTATATACGGCATTTTTTAGGAAACTACACAACAAAAGGAAGCAAGGAAACATTGTGGACAGGCTGACCATTAGGGAGACACCATTAACCCACCCACCCTTGCTAAGAATACAAGGTAGAAAAAGTAATCCTATTCCAATTCTTCAACCGTGCATATTTTGTTTCTATAATAAAATAAAAGCACAAAACGATAAACTGAGAGTGTAAACATGTAAATCGCATGGACTGTACAAATTAAGGTCTTTTTTAAGGGTTGGATGGGTCATTTGCCTGGTGGCCTTCAATTACCTAGCAGTATAAGTCTTATATTAAAGGCTTGGGGGGGCCAATGGATTTGACATTGTCTGTCCCTTCTTCTAGGAGAAAAACATTATTAGCTCTTGCGTATCCGCGTTTTCATCATGCATGGTGTAACACGTTAAAGTTTAGAGTCAAATAATTGAGACATGATATAATACAGTAAGTACATTTAAACTTACCTTTTCACATAAAGAATAAATTAAATTAAGAATCTTCACCAAAAAGAATAAGAAAAAAAAAACCTAATATAATAATAATAATAATAATCAAAGACAATATAGGATCTTAATAACCACAAAGAATTGTCAACCGATCATGGTATTAGAGTGGATTAGGTAGGTAACATTGTTGCGCGACTCTCAAAGTCTGTGGAGAAGGGACAAAAAAAGCTTCCAAGAGACAATGAGGAGGTGGGCAAATTGTGTGTGTTTGGCTTGGATTGTAATTGAAGGGCCAAAACCAATTGATCAAAACTTTGCACAGCAACAACAGCCAAGGGGAAAGAAGGTGTGCCGCTGGTCTTTAGCTCTTTCGAATAAAGGGAACGAGAGCTGCCAATGTTGAACCAAGATTAATATATATGTATTTGTAGTAATGTTTCCTAGTGTGAACAATTAGTATGTGGAGTAAAACTTAGTCCTCGTCAAGAAAACAGTTCCTTAGCACCCTAAACTAGGGGCAGTGAAGAAACATGATATACACCTATTACTATTGAGTTTCAGTTATTTTGCACTTATGTCCAATACCAGAATCTCATCACTTGACACACTTAATCCACCATCAAACAACGGCAAGAGCTCATATCCAATCCAACTCATCTTGTAAAAACGGACGGAAAAAGTCAATTAACTCATAAACACAATCACGTCATTTCGTGATACTTCAATTCCAAATTTAGCATGTGTATAACTTTTTAAAGATTTTATTTATACAGTTGGATTTTAAAGTTCAACCTTTAATTTAAGACCATGAAAAGAAAAAAAATACTCAATAATAATGAAAATCCTCAACAACCACTTTAGAGAGAAATAGCGTCATACTGGCTAAACATGATGAACCTAGTGCAACCCAACATATTCCCGTTATGTTTCTTCCTCTTTCTTTTATTGTTGCTCTAAAACCTATGTTGAAGTATGACAACTTGAGTCAAATTCTTCTGTATGTGGGTGTGAAAGACGGTGACGACAGCGTTTCACGACGACTACTTCCACACCACAAAACAAAATTATAAAGCAAGATAAAGGGGAAGGAAGGGAGGAGAGGGGAGGAGAGGGGGGAGGGGCAAAGGAGGAAGGCGAGACAAGAATAACAAAAGAAAATTGGCAAAGCCTAGACAATGTACCAGGTTTATTTTTTCTTACAACTACCTTATTATTTTGGGTGGGTAAACCTTAATTTAAACCCAAAGCCTACTTTTAAGTTTACACCTTCCAGAAGTAGTAACATGTTAAATTTTGCAGCTTACCGTGTGGATGCTCTAGTGCTTTTCCCAATTCACTTTTCTTTTCTTTTAAATTTGTAATTTGAGGAAATGCACTAGTGCAACTTTGTTCATTCTGAGATCATGTGTTCATTCATGGAATGACAAGGTTGGACCTGAGTCAAATGAAATTCATATTATATTCAAGTCCCCACACTAATCATTAATTAAAGGAGACATAAATCATAGTGAATTATTTTAGAGTATTTCTATTTAAACCCCGAATTTTTCTTTGTTCACCCCAATACTTAAATCATTAAGCTGTAAGTTTTATTTTGTGTAAAAAGACAAAAAGTCATCCAACTTAATATTTAACCCTAATACATCTACACACACCCCAACACACCCCACCACTCTTCAAATTAAGTTTTAGAAAAATATAAACTCTTCTACATCCTATTGCCAGATTATTTTTATCTTTTAAAGACATAGAACATTGACGAGCCTACCTCTTTGAAATCTGCGCGGGAGCTGATGGAAAGACTTGTTGATTGTTTCGTTGTAATGATCTGATTCTCTTCCCTTTGTTGTTTTTTTTTTTTTTTTTGGGGTACTCTTGGCTGTTAATTGCTTGGTTGTTTTGATTTAAAATTTATACCTGATGTTTTGGTAAAACTATTCTCTTTCTCTAGAAAGTATTGGGTAGCTTGAATTTTTCTTCATATTATACTGATTGTAAACAGATGGTCTCCTAAACGAGTCAAATGGTCGCAATACTTAGTCTAATGTTTCAGGAGGAGTTCATGTTGAATATTTTTTTCGAGTACTTGGAATGCATGGACACAACTGAATCCTTTTTTCTTTTCTTTTTTTTCTGTTCCATTCACATGTGTAGATGGTGTCACTTAATTTGGAGAATCTTGCATTTCGTTCCGGTTATTAGTGTCTTTCACATCTCAATCTTTCTCATGGAAGTGGTGTCGCAGTTTGAGTTGTTAATGACATGTTGTGGTTATGAGATTCAAGCAAACTGAGTTATACAAAGTAGGTCTCATACAGGAGGGAGTAGTATTTGAAGACATAAAAGAATGTCCTCTTGATAATGAGGTGGTGATTCTGGGAAAGCAGACAATGAATAAGACTCTGAAATATTGTCAAAAAATTAATTTAATAACTTACTATTTCTCATGCCCAGAATGTACTTCCTCCTCTAAAGGTAGCTTGTGGGGTTTAAATAGAAAATCTCTTATTTCTTATTTTTTCAGCTTGGGGTGTATTTAAAGGTAGTTTAGGAAGATAGTGGGTTTTTTTTAGAAATTGTGAAAATTTAAATTAAAAATTGGGGTGAACTTAGAACACGGAGTGAATTAAGAGAAGTGTGGGTTTAAATAAAAAATCTCTTATTTTATATGTTTTATTAAAATGGAGGAAGGAAACTTTGTACAAAATCAAAGCAACCCCATTAAAATATAAGCCCAAGGATTTCCAGAGGATTTATATGATATAAACAATGAAAGATTGATTGGATACTCATTTTGGACTTCAGAACCTTGACCTTGTACACCAGTTTAATATAATCAAATATAAATACTAATTGTCATCTAAGCAAAATAATCAATCCCAAAATATGAAATACTCAATTGGCCATACAAGATCTAAAGAGGAGGGGAACATAAAAATGAGAGAAATAAATTGTAAAAGCCACATGAAATATTACTTAATAATTATCTTCAAGACGTTATCAATACTCAAATGGGAGATTCACTATTATACCAATATAAGAGTCCAAATTATAAAAAAATCCATATATGAAATGGACTTTAGAAACACACCCAAAGCCTACTTACAACATAACAAAAGGGCTTTTAACTTCTTTTAAATTAAAAAACTGCCATTGATTTCTTAAAACAAACCCAACCCCAAAACCTCATAAAAAAGCCCAAAACACTCAATAGGACATCAAAGTAATTTAATAATCAAAATTAAATTCAGTATGATCAGCTATCATTTTTTGGTTTGTTTATAGAAATGAAATGGTGTATGGCTTATCTATAGTTTTAGTGCTAAAAATGGGTATATAACTAATATCTCTACTTAAATTTGCACCGGAGAAAGCTTTGAGAGATTTGCTAATTGATCATGGGATAATAATAAAAAGGTTTTTATAATTGGAGGATAATAAAAAGGTTAAAGTAATAATTTGTCAAAGGCATAATTGCATCAATACTGCCCGTTTCATTAAAAGTTAACAAAAGCAATGCGAAGACGACGTCGTTTGCACTGCAGAAAAATGTTAAAAACCCAAGTCATCTTCCTCGTTTGAAAGTCCTTGCAACACACCTCAGATAAGAGGGGCATACTCCGACCTCTCCACAGAATTTTCCAGCAAGAAGAGGTGCAGCCTTGCGCCTATATGGGTCTGTCATTGCATGCATTCATACCATGAGAGCATTGAATGCACGACTGGACCTAGCTAGTCAACTGAAAGCCATGCAATATTTTACCCAAAAAAAAAAAGCCATGCCATATTCCCAGGACCCAAGTCCACATGAATTATTAAATTGTTTGACTGGTTTAGAACAGACATGGAAATCTTCAGAAGATCAGAGCATTCGCATTGGGAAGAAGAAGACGACTAAATTGCTAGCCCACAGATGCTTGGACAATCTCATAATTGTTACCTACTGGAAGTCACTTTCCAAGAATATAGCAATCTAAGAAATTAAGGGGAAATCTTGAAAACTGGCATTTTTCTTAAAAAAGTAAAATAAAATAATTAAAAGTCTTTTAGTCATTTTCTTCCTGTACAGCAGATACCAGCCATTTCCAGTCATGTTGGATTTTCTGTAGGCCCCAGGGGACATACCCCAATCTCATAGAATCAAGCTTGATTCCCATATCATAGAAAGACAAATAGTATTTGGACAGTAACATATTCTGCTTGCTTTACAAATAAATATACCATACTAAGTTTTCATCTTATGTTTGCCAACCAACTGTTTGCCAACCAACCATACAATTAAAACCTGTCCATATATCTTTTACTTTGTTTGAGATCATACCAGGATTTCCCAAAGTGAGCACCTTGTTTTAGGCACATAGGTTTTCTACAGGGTAGAGGTAAGTTGTTATTTGATCTTAAATGTTGTCAATCAATGTATTTACGATTTCTAGTTTACTTTACGTCAAAAAACTTACTTAAGTAAGAAATTTATAATTCAATTTATCAATAGCTTTCACTTTCGCCAATAATCGTGTTCAATTAATTTCATTTCTAATATGGGTTGCAAGTCTTAATTTTACGTGAACTTACTTAATATCATATGATTTGTTAATAATTGCATATATTTAAAATTCACGCATTCAATTTTCTCCAGATCGTTTAAGTTTTTTGACTGACTTAAGACACTAAGAAATTTTTGCCCATGTATTCCATACTGCTATTGAGATGGCTCCCCTCACCATCTTTTTCCTATGTATTCTTTTTGTCCGTCTGCTCTAATAAACTTCTATATCTTTTTTTTATCAAAAAAAATAAAAAGAAGAAACCTTTGAATCTCGTACGGTAGCCAACCGAAAGGAAAGCTTGTTGGAAATGCATCACTTAGTTTGGGGACACGCGTCAAAGGTAGAAGCGTACTTTCTTTTTGTTGCAAGAAAGTGTACGTGCTTTAGAATAAAAAAGAAGACGAATAATATTTCTAACATTTGACGATCCCAGCAGATGCTAATAAATTAATAATCACCTTTTTAATTTCCAAAGAAACCGAACCTAAACCTTTCCTTCCCTCCTCTCTTTTGCTAATATTTGTTTTTAGATAAATAAATAGCTTAATAACCAAGTAGTTGAAATTGGCAACCACAATGCATGAATTAATACCTCAAAAAAATTAGATTTGAATACATAAATCAGGAACATTATATATCAATTGGGCAATTGATTAGAAATGAATAATTAAAACTCTAGTTACACACAGCATAGACAAGAGAACATTACACGCCCTTTTTAATAATATTAGGGCAAATTCTGATACATGACCATCGCAAGGACTTATTTGGTATATATACAATTCTATTGATTTTTTATTGTAAAACACACAATTAGTCCTATGATATGGTATCAGTCTTGTTGGGATCTGATGAACAGGGGAGCGGAGGGACAGAAGAGGACACAGATTGGACAATGGAATCAAACATCATCTTTTTCACTGACCTCCTCTTTGCTGGAAACACAGATGCAATCTTTGGCTTCTTCTTCATTGCCTTCTCTGGCTCTGGGTTGACTGATGACATTTTCCTTACTTGGGTTGCTCAGTTTTACCACCAATTTGCTCTCTGTTTTGTATTTGTGCTGTAGTGTTTATGTGTTTGATAAGTTGCAAGAACTTAAGGCTTTAAGCTCCTTATATAGCACAAAAAAGGGGTTGCAACTTGCAGGTAAAATTTGTGGGGCAGCTCAGTTTTGAAGCATCAAATTTGATTGACCAATCCATATATACATCTATATCAACTTATGAATGAGCAGTATGAAACTATATGCTTGCCTTTATTCCCTATCAGTAAAAACTTTTTAAACCTATGCTTGCCTTTATTCCCTATCAGTAAAAAGTTTTTAGGGGCCTGTTTTTAGAAAATAGACAGAGAAGGAAAAAAAAAAAAGGAGGGGTTTTGAGTGGGCCAAATGATGGTGATTATTGGTATCAGTCTTCATGGGATCTGCAACCACAATCATTGGGCTAGTCATAGAGACGTGACGAAGAAGTACTTGTGGAGACTCTGGCTTGGTTTAAAGTTAAAAGAGGATGCCATTTCCTGTAAACGGTGTAGGAACAAAGATTCTAGGCTCGGTGGCTCTGTTGTGTTGTGAGCAAAACCCAAGTTCTTCATCTGATCAAAACCCACCCAAGGTCACGAAGGTTGGGTTTATGGAATGGAAAAGGAGAAATATTAGAGTAAAACAACTCTCTTGTGTGCAGAATAAGTTCTAATTTTTGGAACTTACTACTTTCTGGCTACAGTAACAGTATCCTCTAAAGGAAGCTGCAAAATAATTTTGTTGCCCCACCTGGCACTTCACTACTTTAAGATTAGTTTTAGGATATTTACCCTAAAATAAAATAATACATTAGGTTCTTTTTGTCTAAATAAGCCATAAAATTTCTTGACCCCCCTTAAATCCTCTGGGTTACGTTTCTGATATTTGCAATATAAACTCCTAAAGTTTTAACCTTTTTTTCTCTTCATCTTTTGTTTAAAGCTTTGTGAAAATTTTATTTTCCTCCTTTTTTTCATGTATGAATTGGGTATCTTAATATTGTGCTTTATGAACTCTTTTTTTTTTTCATTTCTTTTCTCTGTTGGAATATAAATGATTAATTTTTAAGTCTTTAATAGTGTAGATGATGAAATTAGTATTTAACCAATTTAAAATATGAAATTCATGATAATTAATTTATGAAGAGAAGACAAGTTTTATGAAGGCCCCCTCTAATGTGAAGTTATGTTTCCGCCACTAACAATGATGATATTATGTGTGGGAGCAAAACTTACTTTCATCTAACAGTTCATTAGCACCCTAAATTAGGGCTCATATCCAATCCAACTCGTCATGCAAAACCGGACGCGAAAGGCCAATTAACTCACGAACACAAGGGACAAAAAAGTACGAGATTACGTTATTCTGCAAACAACTTGAACACATATATACTACCCTCTACTCATACTTGTCAAGCAAAGATGGTATATATCTAGCCTAGATTTTTTTTTTTTGTTGAAGGATCGAAAATTCATGCTCCATCGTTATGATATTCCAGATTAGGTAAGTCAGGATCCCTCTCTTTTATCAGTTAGTTAAACGCAAAGGATTCCTTTGTTTCTTCACCAAAATGAATAGATGATTTGTTCAATTTTTTCCTTTAAACTCGAAGGATTCCTCTCTTTGTATCCGACAAGTATTATATTAGGTGCGTAAACCCTAATCATGACCTCAGGTGCTTTAAACCCAAAGTCTACTTTTAGTTCTACACCTTCTAGTAGTAATAACAACTGTTTAAACCCAAAAGATAAAAAGATAAGTCTAAAATACAATCAAGGCATGTTCCTTCCTTCTGAATGCAATTAAAGGTGTTTATGCGTTCATACCATGTGTTAAGCCACACGCACTCATCAAGGAAGATTCTTCTTTGTTTGAACCAATGGTAGTTACAGGATCAAAGTGAAGATGAGCCAAGGGCTTTTCTATTTTGGTTGGGGGAGAGAGTGATACTTCAAATTAGGCCTGGGCGCGGATCGGTTCGAAATGGTAGGAGGCTCTTCCGTTAACCAAACCAAAGACTTTGGTAGACCATTTTCTCTTCCGTTAACCAAACCAAAGACTTCGGTAGACTTCAGATCGGTTAACCTAATATTCGGTTCCGATTGGCCGGTATGCCGGTAGTACCGTATTAAAACATAATAATAAAATACAATTTATAATACTTTCACATAACATAAGTTCTTGAACAAATACACCAAATTATCCTTTAAAAATATAAAAATCTAATAACCTAATTCATCCAAGTATGAAATCAAACAACTTAGTCACTATATCATTCAATATGTACTCAAGATGTATTGGGAGCCACTTGTGTTTGTTGTTTGAACTTTTGAGTGTTCTTTTTATTGAATTCTCTACATTTATGTAAATGATTTTGACATTTGTTCCGCGCAGGGTTCTTTATTTTTTCATGTTGAATCCAACCATATAAAGAACATAAAATTTGGATTAACAGTTGGAAAGTTACAGGTAAAAAACAGGACAAAGGTCGAAACTGGAAAATATAGCAAGTTCATAAATTCCTCTCTGACCAAAAAGTGCTACAGTACCCGGATAAGTAATACAATGGTGATAAAGAAGTGATACAATGGTGATAAAGAAGTGATACAATAGTGATAAAAGAGTGATACAAAATGCTGATTGTATTTACCTTTGGTTTCTTGTTTTGTATTTAAATAATTGTAGGGGCTTTTTTCTTCCGGCAGCAAGTGGGTTGGGTTGATGAAGTTGTCCCCTTTGTCTGAGTTCGAAAATTAAGCTCCAAAATGCTTCGAAAGGGCAGCAAGACCTTAGGAAGTATTTTGGTTATCTTCACAACAAAAACAACAACAACTTACAGATAATTTCTTCATGCTTACAGATAAACTTTCGGGCTTGGCATGAGAGGCATGTGGCATGAGAGCAAAATTATCATGGGTTTAGCACTTTAAAGAGAGAGAGTTGTGGGTTCCTACGAAGGGTAGAGGTTCTAATGGAAGGGAAGAGAGGTTTAAGGAGGAGAGTTTTGGGTGATTTTCGTAGCTTCCGGCAGCTTGACAGTGACTCTGTCAAAGCTGTAGCAATCTGCCAAAGCAGGGGAGATGGGGGAAATGGCAAGCAAAGCACGAAAATTTCTGGGTTTGTAAGTGAGAGAGAGAAAGCTTGCTCTCTGAAGGTTATGGGTTGTGTTGTGTTGGGTAGAAGATGCCCTATTTATAGCTGCTGGGGTTTGTTCTCCTTCAAGAAACCCTAATGGTTTCTTCCCAATCTAGCTAAGCTTTCTCTCCATTTCTTCTCCTCCTTCTTAACTTACCTTATGGTGGCAAAGTCAGCTCTGCCCAATCCCACAAAATCAGAGATTTTGGGTGCTCCAGACTTCTTCCAGCGGTTGCCTCAGAGAGGAGCTTCCATTTTCATCCATCTTCTTTCTCCTCTTTCTTCCTCTTTCCATGGTCAAATCTGATGAAGGAAAGAAAATGGGTGCGCCTGCTGGTTTAAGGGATCATCCTTCCTTGTGTGCCAAAATCCCTTGGTCTCTTGGATGCTTTCACTTGGAACTTGTTCCTTAGCCTCCCAGCACCCTTCATATGTGGATTCCCCAAGCCCCTGCGTGGTTTTGTCTTTCAGCCGAATGCCAAAGCTGGTGTTGCTTTTTTATTCTAATTATATGGGCTTTTTAAGACAACCACATGATCTATCTAATGGATGAGATGGCTTTATCAAATGTTGGGCTTTTTGGTTGGCTTATTCTAATTGGAGCAATGGGCTATTTTGGTTGGGCTACTACAATTGAAGCAATGCTATTTTCCCTCTTGTGCTTACCCACGTTTGGGCCTAAAAATGGGCTTGAGTCCCGAGGCCCCAAGGCCCGAGACTTCCATTTCTCGACCCATCGGTGGGTCCCATGACAATTTGTTACCATCCATACCACAACCCACTCAAGCAAGCCCCGGCATTCGAGTGGCTTGGGCCCACTAAGCTTGTAGTGCGATTGGGTGTGAAATAATAATTTCCGCTTGGCATGGCATGTCGTTTGGCATGCTTTTAATTATGACGCTTGATATGATAATTGGCATGGATTTGCATAGCTAAATGCATCTTTATAATTTTAATCTAATTTCTAGCATGACAGATTTTTATTTGGCATGGCATGCAGGGTGTGGCTTGTGCATGGCAGACTTTCGTGTACTCCAAATTGGGTCTTTTTCCAATAATATATCGTTTTGGGCTAGGAATTTATTCGGGCCCAACCATGGAATTTTTGGGCCTCAACAATAATAAAATAAGTATAAATATTGAATCGGTACGGGTTTCCGTTGGATTAGGAATTTTGTTTCCATTAACCAAATCAAACATTTCGGTACGGATCGGATCGGAATAATTAAAATTAAAAAAAAAATTATTTAACCAAACCAAACCAAACCAAACCGTCGGTACGGTACGGTCAGTACACGGATAATTCGAATGAGATGCCCACCCCTACTTCAAATGGCGAGTTTGTACGTGATGAATTGCTGGGCCTAATCTTGCATCATTTTTTCCTCCCCTTTCTCTTTCCTTTCTTCCCCTATTTATAGAAAAAAGGGAAGGGTTGTGTCGCAAGCCAGCCACCTCGGCTTGGCGCCGAGCTGTTTGCGTCACGTCAGATCTGTCAGAGGAAGAACGTCATGGATTCGTTGCTAGGGGCGGGTGAGCACAGAAGTAGCATTTTCTGCGTAAACAGCTCTAGTCCCATCCGAAAAGGGGGGGAGGTCTATGCGACCAACACCTGGCTTCTGAGGGGATAGGGCATGTTTTACGAGACGAGGCGGGTCGGTAGTAGAGAGGGTCTTGTCATTGACGTGGGGTTCTGTTGGCGTAGTATAAGGCCCATCTGTTGAGTTTCTATTGGGCCGATGGGCTTTAGTAAGTGCCGGGTGTCAGAGTTCTGCAGGCATAGTTCAAGGCCCATATGTTGAGATTCTATTGAGCCGTTGGGCTTGGTGAGTATCGAGCGTCAACATTCTTAATCACAATAGTTGACTTGCTCTCAAAATATGTTGTATTTACTGCCATTCAAGGCTTTTACTGTTTTTATCTTTATTGTGTAATTATAAATAGGGAGTTTCACTAAAACACCCAAAATGGAGGCTGAAATTATAAAAAAACCCAACACCCAAAACACTTTATAAACACACCCAAAATCCATCATTACACACACTCAAAACCCATTTATAAACACACCCAAAAAATATACAATTGTTGATTGTGGAGTTGATTTTGGGTGTATTTCTATGTTTAAATAGTATTTGGATTTTTTATAAATGCATGTCTAGGATTGGGTTTATTATAAATATCTATTATAAATATTGTAATATTTACACAAAGAAATACAACTTAAATCCAAACTCACAATGAGGCATTGACTGCACAACTGCACAACTGGACCTAGCTAGTCAACTACTGAAAGCCATGCCATTCCCAGGACCCAAGTCCACATGAATTATTAAATTTTTTGACTGGTTTAGAACAGATATGGAAATCTTCAGAAGATCGGAGCATTCGCATTGAGAAGAAGAAGCCGACTAAATTGCTAGCCCACAGATGCTTGGACCATCTCATAATTGTTACCAACTGGAAGTCACTTTCCAAGAATATTGCAATCTAAGAAATTAAGGGGAAATCTTGAAAACTGGCATTTTTCTTAAAAAGTAAAAATAAAATCATTAAAAGACTTTCCAGCCATGCCAGCCGTTTCCATTTTCCAGTCATGTTGGATTTTCTGTAGGCCCCAGGGGAACATACCCCGATCTCATATAACCATACTCGATTCCCATATCATAGAAAGACAAAATA
>BJCG01000848.1:0-69375 GCA_005406145.1 Prunus yedoensis
GCAGAGATGCCGAGATTGAGGCAGCGAGTGAGGAGTTGTTTGGCCTGTTCCTGACGCTCCATCGGGAGATTGGGATCCACACCAGCGCCGCCGTGCACAGCGATTGCCCACCCGCCCATTTTATCTCTCTCTCTCTCTCTCTCTGCCTGTCTCTCGCTCTCTCTTGTCCTCTTTCTGGACTTGCTTTGCTGTCTCTCTGTTCTCTCGCTCTAGCTCTCTCTCTCGTGTTGTGGGCTGCGAGTATGAAGGGGCTGATGGAGGTTTATATAGGCGCTGGCGGACTCCAAATGCCCTTTGGACCCGGATCTTAAATTTAATTAAATTAGGTGGGGAATCTTCTGTTTGGCCCAAAAAATAAAATTGCAAAAATTAAAATTAGGATTCTTGGTTACAAAAACCGAGATAAAATTAAAAAATGGGGATTCCCTGCATCGCATTTGTGTCTGCGCCTCGGCACACCACATGTTGCGGGAGGTCTTTTTTTTTTATTTTTGCCCCTATTTTTTCTTTTCTTTCTAAACTCTGCCTTTTCTGATCTGTCCCACATTCAAATGGCGTCTTTTCGTGTCCTACTCTCGAGAAGACCACATTTTTACGTACATGCACGAGCTCAATTTAATTTGGTGTTTCTCTACAATTTTTCTTTTCACTTATGGTATGTTTATTAATCTGTAATTGAATTATGAGAAACTAAATTGAGAATAAACTGAATTAAGGAGGAGTTGAATTGAGGATAATTAAATTCTGGATTCCTAATAAAGTTGTTTATCAAACCATAAAGATTAAGGGGAGTTAGATCCATATTCCTATTAAAGTGTTTACTAAACCATATGACATATTTGGAATTTTGAAAATTGTATGAGAATATAATGGGTAAAAAAGATGAATTCCTAATAGATTAATTCTCCAAGAATTAGAATATCACTTTCCACCCAAGAATTGAATTCCTCAAAAATCAAGAATTCAATTCCTAATTTTGTGTGGGCCCCACTTACTTTTCAATTCTTTAATGTGAAGCAAACGCATGAATCCTTTATAGGTGGAATTCAGTTCCTGATGAGAATTCCAATTCTTGATTATTAAACACACCATTACTATACTAGTTGTTTAAACAAAAGAGACCACCTTGTAACTCTTATATTCTAGACATAAATTCACCTATTCTTTTAAATTTTTTGAAAAACTCAAATTTGAATATAGGTTAATAATGGTTCTAGTATTATAAAATACTTACAGACTATGTCATTTACTTTAATTTTCAAATCCCTTCTTTTTAGCATTTTATTTACTTTGAATTTTGAAACCTATTTTTGGGCACTCGCTTTGAAGTTAAAAGCTTATTTGTTATGTTGTAAATGAGCTTTGAGTATGTTTCTAAAGTCCATTTCATATAGAGTTTTTTTTATATAATTTGGGACCCTATATTTGATATAATATTAAATCTCTCAAAAAATAACCGACATATCTAATACATGATAGGTAAATTGTTAAGGACATATTTATGTAAAAAAAGATTGGTACATTTACCCTATATTATATAGGTAAAAATATATAGGTTAACTATTTACCTATATGCACCTATATTTTCCAGGTCTATAGTTTCCATGGCTTATATAAGTAACTTATTTACCTATAATTCTTTATGTTCTCGCTAAGGACTATATGTATATTAATTTACTTATATTTTTTAAGTAACATGATTTTCTTATATTTTCAAATATAATTTAAAACAGATAAATAATAATTTTGAATTTAAAAGAATGGGTACATTAATTTATAAGCAAATTTTTTATTTTATTTTATTTTCAGGACCTTTCTATTGAGAGGGGCTGATAGCATACTAACTCACACACACTACACGAATGCTATGACTTGAACCCATGACTTTGCCTGAGGGAATAAATACTCCAAACCACTATACTAATTAAAGAGAATTGGTAACAATTTATGGAATGAAAATTGAATTATATGGCAACAACAACAAAAAGATTCCCACGGCAAAAGAACATAGAGAAACTAAATTGATTGTAAATAAACAAATAAGAACATTAAATGTCACCATTTTTGAAAATAAATAAATTAATTACATCAAATCAGTTCAAAAATAAAGTCAAATAGTATATAATAAATCAACACAATTAATCGAGGAAAGGTAAACTGTAATGAGGGGTATAAATTTATAATATATTATGATCAATTCCATAAGCCTCCCCTTAAGGGTTTAATCGAACCTAAAATCTAACACTCCAGTAAGATAATCTAGTCTCCCCCATTTTAAAATGTTGGGTCCGTCTCTAGTTGGCCGAGTTGTAAAAGTTTGAGCGAAGTATGGAGTAAATTTTTACATTTTTCAGAATATGTTAAATTATTGAAAGATGGTTAAGAGTGATCGTGTGTATCTATAATTACTAAGACCAATGGTTCTAACAAGATTTTCTTCCATAAAATAAGAAATCCTGATTTAGGGTTTAATTAACCGATATGCTTTGATGAGTTGACGAATTTCAAACTCATCAACTTCCCTAATCTGGCTTAAGCAGCAGCTTAATCGGGTAATTAGATCTAGTCATGAACAACGCAACACCTGCAGGTGGAGTTATTGTATTATAGGGAAAAAAATATTTGAGCCCCGACACTCGTGCAAATAAATACAAATAGCTCTTCCCAAATTCTTACATTGAACGTGGGCTAATAATTTAAGGACAAAAAAAAAGCCTCGGTCGACTAACCATTTTTGTTGCTTTCTCCTTCTTGTGATATTTGTTTTGGCTTCCCCCTTTTACTCTTTCTTTATCGAAGAACAGTTATTCTAATGCCTTTTTTACATAAGAGGGTTTTCAATTGTTCAAATAATTTCAGTTTTTATTTATACGTTTGTAGTTTTGAGACAGAATCTTTAATGCTGACATTAGCTTAGTCAAGTTGGTGAGAGTGGATGCACTCCTCACTCAGCACTCGAGTTCAAATATCTGCTCATGTAATTTAGATTAATTTAAAGTAAATTATCACTTGTATCAAAATAGAATCTTTAATTTTCTACCGCCTTTGGTATCTTGCGATATTTTCATGCCTAACTTTAATTGAATATGTAAATGTCATGATATTAATAGGCCAAACCTAAATATGCATGGTGCAGTTGTTATTCTTTTGTTGTTTAAATTAAAGTGACGTGTAAAATTTCTAATTTCAAGTGACCTATGAACTTCTAATTTCCCGTGACTTTCCTTCTTTCTACATATTTCTTTATCGCAAGGTAGGTGGGGCGGGACCTGGCGGCGGACCAAAATTAATTTCAAAGGCGGTGGTCCCTCCGACGCTGGATTTTTTAATTTGGTCTAAACATATATTATATATTATATATATTATCCCCACATGACCATTATCAATTTAATTATCATGTGATGATTGGGTAATCTTGCTCAGGCTGGTGACAAAGTGAGGATGTAGTTCTTCAGATATGCATAAGGCTCATTCAAACATTTCAGCTAATTAGCGTAAGGACTAAATCAAATTGAAACTCTACACATTTGTTATTCGCAAAGTGATATGTACGTGTATCTGAATCAACAAACACTCTCAACTGAATCCAAAAAAAGAAAAAAATGTGATATGTAGCAACATTGATTTAATCTATGATTAGGATCTCAAGTTTCATTGTATTGAATTATTTTCAAAAAATTCTTGACCATAAGATTAAACAAATACTAATTGACGAAGATAGATGCACTCCCGAAGTTGGGGGGATGAGACAAGGCACGTCAGCAACGCATTTTAGTGTTCATGTACGTGCACCCACTAATTCCACTTTTTGTACGTCGTTTGTCTTTTCCTCTTTAGTGGAACATCAACAAATTGTGATAATTGTTGAAATGTCACATGAACTTATACATTAGTTTCAATTTGTCATTTTAAATAAAAATTTAAGAGAAATGTCACCTAAAATTATCTAAATCCATGATTTGTCATCTGACTTAACACCATTCAATTTTCCATATATTTTTTAAGGGTATTTAAGCCTTTTATAACACTTCTTTTTATAATTATTTTTCCCCAAATTAAGCTAATTCCAAACCCCAAAAATCTAAGTATAAAAAGTATACAAAAATCTTGAAATGTAGAATCTTGTTAAATATTAATTTGTCATGAATATGTTAATTTGACAGACCCAAACTATTTTGTTTATGAGTGTTTCCAAACCTAATTATGCATGCATGCCTGCCATCAAACTTGCATGGTTTGGGACGAATAACCATTTAACATGAAATTTATGATGGGTGATGAGATGTAAGACAATGCTGGGTGTCAGTGGCGGGACCTATTAAGGCGCAAGGAGATGCAGCTGCACCTCCACTCATCGGAAAAACCATTGTAGGTGCTCAAAATTACCTTTTGCTCAACTGGTGTACAGATTACCTTATTCCATTTTCAACATTTAAGTAAAGTCTTTGTCCTTTTACTTTAAATTTATTTTTATATTACTCAATTTACTTAGTTTACAATGTAAATAAGGAAGTACCCCATTTGGATTCAAATAAAAATACTATAAATCAATTCTCACCAAAACAACATATGAAAATCGATTTAGTGCAAAATACGATTTAGGCTAAAAATAATGGTTTATTAGTCAATATATACTTCATACTAAAATCCCAATAAAATCAAGTTTCTTATTTGATGTGTAAGGAATAAAGCCGCAAAAATTATCTTGAGAAAATGGATTATTCCAAAAACTATTTTTCATTACTTAACCAATATTGCACCTCCGCTAAAAAAATTATGGGTCGCTAGTTCTGGGTTTGTGACAAACAACCCAGTATTTTACCAACTTTTTTTTTCTTTCTGCCGACCTGTGTCCTAGGTGTTTGACGATCGTGTGGTGTAGATGTTAGTTTTTGGTTTTAAATGTGAGGGTGTGGTGTGGCCACGGTTTATCCGTCTATATCTGTGGTTTATATTTCATCTTGGCCTAACTTTGGCATATCGGTGGTAATTTCCTTTTGTCCGCGGTTAGAAATTGCCCATGCATCCTGTCGGAGCACGTAAAACACATTTTGGGATAACTTGTGCCTGCTTCTTAACTGTCCTAAAAGAGCTTTCTTTTTACCTAGTGCTAGTCATGATCTGCCTCTTAACAATTTCGAGTCACATGTCATCTAAAGTTTTCAACTTACTTATCACTAGATTAATTATGGTGCAATTGGGATCCACATGTTCTATTTAGTGCTTACGAATTTTCCACTAATTCAAGCATGACGACTGTGATGCGTCATTTCTTGCTAACTCACCTCACTAAGGTCATTGTTTGAGATGACACTCGGTATTTTGGATATTGGGTTTAAAAACCTCGTGATTTTAAAGGCAAAGTGCCCGTTTGACACCTCTAATATCTATACACACACTACACACACACACCACATACAAAAAAAGAGAGACTTATCGTTCGTATCATTCAATATATAATGATATGCACAGCATATTAATGCACGTTATCTCACCTATTTTTCAAATATGCATGCACATGAGAGGTTTTTCAAAGAGAAGGGTGGTGTCTTAATCATTGACGCAAAATGGTGGAAGCACATATAACACACCAGACATTTGGAGGAAAGATTTACGTATTGACACATCATGCAATATTAAACATATTAACCATAAAGATTGAAACTATCAAACATCAAGTAGCTAAGGCTGGCAGGTAGCTGGTTGTAAACTTTGTAATGTTAATGGTAATGGTAATGGAGGAGTATGCAGAACGCATTCCAAACAGAAACACTTTTGAGAATGGAGATGCACTGCAAGTAGGCAAACATAATATAATAAAGTGCAGAAATACTTTTGATGGTTTGATGAGAGATGCATTGTAAATTGGAAAACGCCACGTCGTTCATGGCTAGTGGGTGGGTGGGTGGCTCCTACGACTGCAGTTTAGAGGTAGAGCCAACGGAATCTTCAATATGATGATACCTCTCTCTCCCTACTCCTGCAATCGCTTTCTGGGGTCCACTGCTGAATTGGGCAAAGGCTCCCTAATGGACCCCACTGTGCTTTGTTGTGCGCTCCAAAAGATTCGCATCACATGTTCTGTCCTATTGTCAATTTGTCATGCAGTATCTCCCAACTTTCCGCTACTCATTCTTAAAAAGACAAAAGGACCCCCCTCTCCTCCCAACAACAAAGTGCTTCTCTGCCTCCGCTGCCCCCGAGTTAAATTATTTACTTAATTAAGATTATTTAACTAAAAATGGGTTTTGTCCCCTGTGTTTTTTTGGCCCCTAATCCTTACAGTTGGCCCTTTCGGCTATTGTGGGGCGCAAGTAAAGTTTCTTTTTCCTTTTAAACTCAGTGTCGTTAGAGACAATACTATTTTAACCACACATGATTAGGAAAATCAAAAGCTCATAAGGAAATGGATCCATAGATCTTTGTCATCATTTACTTTTTGTCACATTTTTCTTTCCAGGGTAAATTCGGAGGTACACAATAATAAAAGATCTCAGCCGTAAAAGGTACACGAAAAGAATCTATACTATTAAGCTTGTAGGTAAAAATGACAAAACAAATCAAATACTAATCTCTTTTTTTATTTTTATTTATTATATATACAATAGTCTAAACTATAAGGGGAGGGGTTTCTCTCACACGCATACAACAAAAATTCATCGAGGTTCGAACCTGAAATCTCTAATTTGCAAGTCAAAGTCCTTTTCCACTAAGCTAGACCATTGGTATCAAAGACTAAAATCTTTAGTGAGGATATTACAGTTGCATTAGGAATGTATGACATATGAAACACCTACTATACTAGATATACAAAGTAAACAAGAAATTAGCTACATTGACTTAGGAAACTAGATGTTACTTAGTCAACACGTGTTATACATAGAGAGAGCCATCCACAAACCCTAGTGCATTTTGGCTCCCACAACCATGGCGATTGTGCGCGGCCAATACTTATAATAACAACCAATTAAGGAAGGATTTAAGATGGCGAGATGCGAGAACATTTAAGTGGTGAATGTAAAAAGGACCACTTAACTTGCACCTCATAGGAAACAGAGAGAAAGAAGAAAACAAAAGGTTAAGTACCATGTCAAATTATAGACAAATGACTTTTGAAGTCTTTTTCGATCAATCTGTCAACCACCCACCAGATATATATATATAGTCCAATTCTATTGAGGGATGCTCTTTAGGGTACCCTACAAATTTTTTTTTTCTCCAATTATCCAAACCTTCTACTTTTAGATATTTATTCATAGATCATTTTTACAAAAATTAGACAAATCGGAAACCATTTCGACATCCAATTGTGTCATACAAAATCAATGAACATTGCGTTCCTAAAATAGGGTTCGATTATCTTATTATTATCACCACTAGTATAGTAGTGTGCGAGGAACCAATAGAATGGCACTTGGGTTTGTTCCCTCCCTGTATAAAAGTAAAAGGCAACTTATCAAACAGCAAAACCCTAAATATCAACGGACGAACCAATAGAATGTGGCGCGTGCAAGTTGCAACCACCGATATCACATATTAAGAAGGGACAGGTGCTTTTTATATGTCCTATCAAATAATAAAAAATGCAAAATAAATAAGCTGTAACAAAACAATATTATAATGCTAGTGGGCGTGTGGGTTCGACGAGCGGAATGACCACTTGGATCTGATTCACAAGAGGCCAAATTTCCATGCCAATCAATGTCACCAATTTGGGTCTTTACGATCTTTGAGTAATCGGAGGACCTCATAAAATTTTGATTTTGAAAGAGATGGAACAACCAGCAAGCAACAGAAAAATGGCAACTCTCTCTCGCTCTCTCTCTCTCTCTCTCTCTCTCTCTCAGTTGGCACTGAGCTACTAGACTGAAACGAACATGGACCTTCCAGACAGCTATAACCAAACAATACAAGTTTGGCCTAATTATTACTTGAGCACTCTTGTGTGTGGGTGGTGTGCATTTGTCGCCTGATGAGTCGACAAATATTAATGACTCTTCGACTCTTCGTTTGAGGCAATTCAACACACACACAGGTGTGTGGACAAGTGGGAGGCGGAAGAGAACAAGCCCAACATATTCCTCACCATATCTAATTTCATGCACACTAAATGCTTAAATTTACTAGCACCCATATTTTGTATTAGAAAATTTAGCATATTTTGAGATGGTTTGAGAACTTTTCGCACTTTCTCCTTATCATTGGTACAAGACTTTGCGGAATGGGCGACCTCTAGACCGGATTAAGATGATATATGGAAATATTATCGAGTTTTTAAATATTTTTAGATGAAGCATTGGGCATGTTGGTACCCACTATCCGCATTGCAAAAACAACGTAACTTGGATTGTTTGAGTGCTTGTGGAGTACCATTTGTTAAGTTCAGAGAGATGAGCTAGCGGCCCACTATTAACAACATTGATATTGTTTCCAACTCTAACCACATACAAAGCCCAGTAGGTGTCGGGTTTTATTACAAAAGGCCTCGGTGATATTAATAGTGGAACTATTCATTACATGTTGTATTTTATTTAGTCAAGTTTCCGATATGAGACTTATATTCTTTAACACGCTCTCTCACGTGGGACCACCACATACTGGGCTACATGTAGAGCCAAGTCTACATCGAAGTCAATCATTTAAGCCTGACACGTGAACATCAAGTATTGGATAAGGGGTAGGGGTAAATATTCAAGCCCAACATGTGAACACCACATATTGAATTAGGGTAAGGGCCAATTCAAGCCCAGTCAATCAACCCACTCTGATACCATATTAAATTTCAGAGAGACGGACCATTGGCCTACCACTAGCAACACCAATAAGTATGTTTTATTGGTTTTAGAAGCAAGTTTTATCCATGCCTCTTATAATAAAAAAAAAAGATTGTAGGCTTTGTCTGGACCCAAAAAAAAAAAAAGATGATTGTGGGGTTTCTTCTTAATTTTCATGTGAGAGCCCAAGTTCTGTTGTCCAACTCTCTAACGGATTCCAATGGGCTTGATCATGATGCCCAAGTCTACTTGGGTTAGGCCTTAACTCCAACCTTGGATTGGTCAATTGTGTAGTCAAAGCCGTACATTCTAACAAAGCCCAATTCATGCAGAGACTTGAATGAGAGTTGGAAGTAAATCTCAACTGTTCTTATTTGACCAATTAATTTTCAAAAGTACATTTCTTCTTTCATGCGGGCCATCACTTCAATTCTGTAGGGCTCATATTGATGGACAATTCCCCTGTGTTGGACCCCAGAAAGGTACTAATAACAAAACTGGTTTCCAGAAAACACATAGCTAAAACCTCTTTCAAATTTCAATAACGAGAGACTTGGAATTCGAACGTAAAACTTCTTTTGTTATTAGAAAGAGAAAATCGTTAGACTAATAGTTAGTTGGTATTTGATTAATTACGCTTTAAGTTAACCTTCAATGATATTTAAGTTTGTTTATCTTTAGTAATCAAGTTTTGTCAAGTCAAATTGCCAATTAACATTCATTATTCATCCATATATAGTTGCCTGTTTTATGCAAAAATAATATGTAAAATGTAAAATATATCTTATACCTCGCAAAGGGTAAGATATACAGGAATTGTAATTCATCCATCCAAGACGAAGAAAAGGTGTGAAGGAACAAACAACAGATAAGTTCAACAAGCATAAATGCTATATTGTCCCCATCTCTCAAGTCAAAAAAGAAAAGATTTACATCTCTGCTAAATTAAGTATACACGGAAACCCTGTCAGGCAAAGCCAAATGGTTAAGTTATTGGTTGCCACCAATATTAATTAACTAATCTAAACGCCTGCAGGCTGCAGAGGTGGATCTACACAGCTCAAATCTAGTAATATTGCATTATTTTTTCCCAGCATAGCTGGACACTTGAGGAGGCCTAAAGGTCATTTGCAGACTATCATTTCATGTATTTCATTTCAAGACAACACCACCGCCCTCAAGAAAGGAGAAACATTTGTGCGCGCGACGAAGATAATATTACTTCGCTATTTTCGTTTTATACAAGTTTTCTGCCTAAAAACACTCGGGACTAGAGACTGTACTCAGTTTCAACTCTGTTACTGTACTTGTAACTTGTAAGTAATTATATTTTTTGACCTTTTGAATTTCACTGTAAAAAAATGTTAACACAGCAAAATGTTAAAAAAAACAGAATGAAAAATAAAGGGAAATAGTTACCTACCAAACCGACCTAACCAAACCAAGAAACAAGTTTAATTTGCAAGATTGGACCACTGCTGCTGCTGCCACGGCTGCTGAAAGCTGACCAGTACTCTATCATAATCATATTGTGGACCACTTTGTACGGCCATGGCATTGGCCGCATGGTTTGGCCAAAAATAATGGACCCTTGTTTTATTTTGTTTTCAAACAGATTATGTAAATACTTTCAAAGCATATGACCCAGCCAGCTCCATGAATCTTCCGTAAAAACAAATTGGGAAGAACCAAAGGCAGTGCAGTGCAGTGCAGGGCTGTCTTGACTTATTAAAAAGTCTGAGAGAGAGCCTCTGAAATCTGAATAGTACGTTTGGCATTTCAAGGGAAAGTGACACATTATATACCAGACACAATAAGCAGCCCAGACCAGTCCAGTTCAGACCAGCCCAGCCAAGCCCATTGGATGCCAATCCTGTGGTTTAGATCATATAGGATAAAATAATCCAACTGTCCTGCTGCTACACTCTGCAACAACTGCGACCAAACCTGGGATTGATATGAATGATGATAAAGATGTTGCGAATTTAAACCAATTATTTGGATATATATTGGGATAGATATATATAAGATAGATAGATAGAATAGAAGGGCCGCCTTATCATTAAGCTACTCACGAGCAGAATGTGTGATTTTTCATAAATTCATTCATCATCTGTGCCAAATTCATGTAATTTCAAGGTCCCATCTCAAAGATCTCTAATAATTTGAACCAGAATGGGTCCACTGCATATATATATATAGCTGGGCTGGGAAACCAATATTCGAAACAAAGCTGGGTATGTAGCTCAAGTGAATAAGACTATTCATCCCGCATTGACGCTTGTATGAAAAAAAAGTAAATTTAATGGACTTAAAAACTGTGTGCGAGGGATTAATGATAATCTCTCTGACCCAACTATAGTTGCGCCGAATCAAAGGTGGAGGACGATGGTTCAATAATTTTAAACAAAAGTGAGTGAGGTCCCCCATAATAGCTTCTCGCATTGAACACCTCCAATATTGATTGGAATTTTTGTTCGCATTCTCAAGAACGGAACTGTTGTAAATGATTGACAAAATTATTAATATGAAGGTATAAATTTTACGTACTTGAGCAACTAGTCAATTGAATTGATATACAATTGTTGGAAAGAAAAAAGGAAAAGAAGAAAAGGGGTGAGCTTTGAGGAATTTAAAGAGGGCAGCAACCAAGAAAGAAGAGGAAATGTAATATGCTGGACTGGAACCCATTGCTCTCTCTCTTTCTTCCCAGACTTTTACCAAACAATCCGTATGTTATCATTGTCTTTCCCCCTTTTTCTTTTTAGGTTGAAAATACGCGTACAGTCTAATAGTCTATTGCCCAAAAAAGCAAGCAAAGTGTAAGGAACAACAAAGACATCTCACACAAAATCAAAAGATATTGTTCCCCGATTTCAGCATTCCCCCCACCCCCTTTCACCTTTTCTTTATCTGTTTTGTACGCATTGTTTTTTTCCCCTCTCTTCATAAAAACTCATATGAAACGAGAATAACACAATTTTACATAAAACTAATTTCTTCTTAATCTTCTAAATTCTCCACTTTCTTTTTTGGTTCCTCTTTTTCATAGTTACACCTTTCATCCACATGCTCTTCTTCTTCTACATAGACTAGGCCAAGAGATTTCCACACAAGTGCGACACTTCAATGCAATATTCTATGTATTATTATAGTGGCAATTTCCAAATCTAGCAATAGATTACTTATATAGTATATGAGAAGGGTCAATATATATCAACGGAAATTTGAGCCAGCTTCTTATTTTATATTTACTCCGGCAATTGCGGTGCATTAGGAAATAATTAGGAGATTGATTAAATTGTACCTAAGTAATCTCAAACACTAGGCATGCATTAAATTGTTTCTTGTGGGAGCTAGTAGAAAGCACATGTAGTGCTTATTATGGGTGTATTTTGTGAATGATTAACCACTATTAAGTGAGATCGATAGGTCCAATTCTTGCCTACAAATGTGGTGGGAGCAATCTAAATCTCATTGCTAAGCAACACATATATACATACATAGTACAAAGGTCTTTCTCTATTATTTGTAGCTCTAATTTATAAGAGGGACATTCATGCAACAGGTAACACTTTTTGTTATCCCTGGTTAATAATATAATGATACACGGAATAACTTTTTCACGTATTACTGCATTATTCCCCGTTAGAAGAAATTTTTTATGCTAGTTGACCTAGCATTCTTTGGCGGGGGATACCAAAGATACTAAAGCTAATAAATGTATAATTACAAGAAACGCACTTCGGAAATATTGAATGGTCAATTTTATATCAATGTTAATATATATTGATATAAAATGGTCCATTAATTACTACTACAAATAAAATTAGTAAATATTATAGGAGATTATAGGTGGGGAGAGAGGCAAGGCATGCATTGAAAGTCGAGGTGGACGGTGTTAGAGATTTGGTGGGTTACACCTGTAGGTCTTGTTCAGTCATTAGGGCAAATTTCAAACCCAAAGCAATACAAGATTTAGCTCATCCATCGAGGTCAAACCTCCAACTTATACTCACAATATTTTCCAACACAAAAATGCTTGTGGCCGACAGCATGTTCCTCTAACCACATGTATAACAGGCCTTTCCTACCAAAATTTTCATTTTAATTCTTCAGCAAATCAGACCACAAGTGTTATTTTCACGTTTCAATTATGCATAAATTTTTTGGGTTTTTTTTTGGTATTTTGTTTTTTGGATTGCCGACTGCTATTTGCCACTAACCAAATGTTAACGTTGGGTACATATTTATACAAATTAAGAATGATGAGCAATGAGACGCTTCTAATAATGTGGAAGAAAAAACCACATAGATATTATTGTTTTCTTTTTGTTTTTTTCTTTAGAAAGGCCATGCAAGAGAGGCTCATGAGTAGAGATATATAATAATACTGCCTGCTGCAAGTACTCTTCATTGCTATGTTGATGTTCTTAAAAACTTTCCTCCGGATAAAATGCAAACCATCTCTGTTTCCTAATCCCATATATCCACCATCCACAGAACAGTCCAGAGATCATTCATTGAGTATATGGATAGGATTTGGTTGGGAAAATTAGGATGAAAGTTTCAGAGATGGTATGCAATTTAACAAATCGCATAAGAACACAAGTACTTATTAGACATGGAAAGACTTTTTGGGTCCTTAATGAAAAAAGGTGGGAACCATTTGAGGAACTAGCGAGGGATGAAGCTGAGAATCTCTGCATTTGGGTTGTGGCTGAGCTTCCTCTTCTTTGACAGAGGCTCTGGTGAAGATGAGACTGATGAGGCCACGCCCCACGAATCATTTGAACTATCAGAGCTAAATGACATGTCTATAACTCCATTTGGGCTGCCAGGAATAGAACCAAACTTGCGCTTGTTGGATGGTTTGCCATGGCCTCCTGATGATGACAATTCCAGGACAAGCTTATAGCAATCATCCACTATGTCCTGTTTAAGATTCAATCAGAATTTCAGAACTTTAATAAAAAAATTCAAACTTCCCATGTTTTAGTATGGGAAAGATTGGTACTTGGAGATTCGGGTTAAAGGGTGAACAAACCTTGTCAATTCCGAGAATGCCCAAGAGCTGGTTTTGATATTCGACATGTAAACAGGGTTCTATATTGTTGACAACGTGCAGCATTGTAGCAGTGGCCACTACAGATGGAAGGAAAGACATGAACCTGGAATCTGCAATTTTAAAATTCAAAGAAAAGGCCAACAATATTGTAAGAAAAAGGATTAAAGATTTCAACTTTACTTTGTTTGTTGTTTATGTTATTGCAGAAAAGGGATCAAGTTCGAGAATAAGGGAAGGGCAAGATTTGGGATGGCTTTACCTGAAATGAGATTCAGAAGGATGAGCTCACATCTCTTGAGAAATTCCAACAGAGATGGTGTTTTTAGCCCAAGCCTCCTTGTGATGTAATCGACAAATGAAAGTGGAGTGACAGGGTTCATCTTCCATTGAAGTGTGGAGAGCACCAAAATCTCCATTCTCTTAATAGTTCTAGCTTCAAAAAATACTTACTGTCTTCCACCTTTAAAAAGTCAGAAAAACCCAGATTGGTTTAGATAATCAGGACATGGACACAAAATCAAAAGATTTAAACAATCAAACATGAACATACTTGGAAGTCCAGTAAAAGGGGAACTTGGGTCTCCTCCACTTTGGCAGCGAGAGAGAGACAAGCCACAGCAGCAAGCTGGGTCGTCCATGGCTTCTCAATCTGAAACTGGAGGCTGAAGAAGAACCTATCAAAGTAATCCACAGCAAGAACGGCAGTGAGAGCAGAGAAAGAGAAGTGGGTAATCACTCTCAGCATCCAATCCACTGCCTCTTTACGAGCCCCAGACACAGATGAGCTGATTTGGACAGGTTTTTGAAGCTCACCATTTTGTTCTGCTTCTTTGGATAACAGTGAGATTAGTTCCTCGTTGTCCCAAAACAAGTCTTGCTCTAGCAAGATTGGAACTTTTATTGGCCTATACGATGAAATATTGCTGTAACAACAACTGTCTCCTACAAATTCACTTTCCTCTTGGAAATACTCCACTACACTCGCTTGCTCCTCTAAATGCTCTTCCGAGCAATACAGAGCATCCAAAAGGAAAACTGGGTTTTGTTCTTCACTTGATTCTACTTCTTGCTGATGATGATGTTGATCCATCTTCTTCTGAGAAGAAGAGGTTTGGTTCTGGGCTCATTACTTCATGAACAGGCCAGAGGCAGAGAGTGTGAAGAAGAAAGAGAGGCCTGAAGACTCAGCCTTAGGCATCCTCTCTCTCTCTCTCTCTCTCTCTCTCTCTCTCTCTCTCAGTATTCTATCTGTCTGTGATTGAAAGAGCAGAGCAGTAGGGAAGAGGAGGGGAGGGGGCTGAGCAGTGACCACAACCCACTCTCAAAGATGCTGTTTTATATGTAACTTGTGGGTAGTTTGTTTGGTTTTGTTTTTCCCTTCCCACTGTCACTGTAAAACTCTGCTCTTTTCAATTGGGGAGCTCGCGTGCCTAAATGAACCGGACCTTGATGCACAATGGGCCATGCAGCACAACATGTTGACACGTGACATTTGTATCTTCCTCTCATTGCATTTCAGGCCCACCTCCTATCAACCCCTTCGGATCAAAGTCGTCGGATGGAATGAGCCGTCTGATCAGATGACCATGTGATGAACATGCACATCCACACCAAATATGAATAAAAAAGAAAGCTTTGAGCTGGTAGAGAGGGGTATGAGTGGCCAGACACGAGAGGATCTTCTGCTCTGCGTTTGTGTTATTTGTGGGTGTTTATTTAATTATTTTTATATAATTTGTATTTTGTTTTTCTATTTGTTTTTATTATCAGAGGATAAATCTGGCCTTATATTTTAGTCTCGGATACGGCAGAGTGGGTGAAATTGGCGCGAGCGGGAGCCCTTCGCGCGAAAAACAATTTACCCTCTAAATCTGGTGCACATTGCAACGACCAAAATCGGTGCCAATAAATTGTTTTTGAAATTTTCTTTCCCAATTCAAATATTATAAAATAATATTTGCAACGATAACAAATGAGCTGGCAGGTTTGTGTTGTGTTGTGTGGGTTAGACACAAGATTGCATCGCCATTTTTGTATTGTGCTCTGTTTTCACACCTTTTTATTATTTTACACATAAAATTTGTGGTGCAAATGCAAAACAACTTTGTGTATGATTTAAGACCGTTGTGCATGAATCGGTGTCAGACTACGTGCTTTTGGGATGAAGCTCTCCCTCATATGATTCATACATTACGTTATGTTCTCATCTTTTACTTATTTAAATTATAAAACAAAATTAAAACAAAAATATATACAAATTATCTCCATATATTATTAGACATTCAAGCGACATGGGAGTGGGGCTACGTGAGATATTGATATGGTTAGGGTGTCAAGTGTCAAGTATTTAAAACCATTTGTAGATGCCTATCTCTATGTTGGGTGCCATCAGCCATGACAATTCTTTTTTGTTTTTCTGAACTAGGTAGATCTTCATTTTTAAGGTATCGTTACATTTTAGCCCAACAAATAAAATTAGAACAAGTTCCTATGTAGGTAATAAAATTTGCTTATATACTTGTCCATAGGTATCATTCACCATCTATGGTTTTATTTATACTCACAAATTCGTAATAAATATTTTGGTTTGATTGGTTTTGGTAAAAGGAAAAGGGAACTTTGTACATATAATTTTAGGCTTTACCCGGGAGCCAACTCTTTTCTTTTTCTTTTCGTTTCTTTATTTGTTTCTTTAAATATTAGTGATCCTATTTGTTGCAAGGTTATTTTTCCCGTATTTGAGACACTTTATTTGTATCAATTAGCTCTTAATCCAGTGATATTTGAAATGTCTCAAGTTTGAATCTCTCTCTTTTATTAACTCAGAACAGAACTGTTTTGCGTGTAATGAGTTTTGAATAATCCAATTAAGTTTTAAGAAGATTATTAGATTTTTGAAGGCTCATTATTTGTATTTATATATATATATATATTTTGCTTTCTGGTTTAAAATTTCAGAGATCAACAAACCAAGTTTAAAATGAATATTTCTTGGAATTACAAACTCCCCAGCAGCAGGACAACTCAATTCCTCTTTTGTACGAAAAGGTAGTCTCTCTCTGCACTGCACTCAACCATTATGTTAACAACAACAGCCGGCAACAATTACAGATGAGAGAGAACACACACTGTGTCTATCCCTGTATGTCTTCAAGCTCCTCAGATTTATCTTCCCTCCCTCTTGCCATGTAACGCTAATAAAACAGCCCTTTGCTCGGTGTTTCCTGAATGTGTTGCTAATTCAGTACTCTACTCTACGTGTTTCTTAACCATAGGGACGCGTGGACGGCTTTTAGGTCCTTTTACACGATAAATTTTTCTGTGCGATCATTTATTCGACATACATGTTCTACTACGCTCTAATTCCATCCACACATGTTATAATACATGTTTCCGTTACTAATATCCTTATAACATGTTGATTAACCGACAATGAATTCATAGCTCAAGTGTTTAAGAGTAGTTGAAGTCATGTATTCTAATCATCCCTCGTAATATTATCCTTATAACATGTTGATCAACCTATAAGAGGCTTGTAGCTCGAGTGTTTAAGAGCAATTACCATACATTTGAGGTCATGTGCTCGAATCCTCCCTTTTATAATATCGCTTGTATAAAAAAACATGATGATTAACCTTATAACATGTTGATTAATAAGACTACAAGAAAAATTTTCCCCCTCTTCTATTTTTGGTGTCGAGGATTTCTAGGGTTGAGAGTTTAATAAGACTGAGAGGTTGCTTTATTTTTTTTTCTTCTTTTCTTGGTCCTTTTATAGGGTACATTCTCCAAGAAATGAAGCTAGAGAGCGAAAGAAGATAATGTGAGGACAAAAAGTGTTGGTGCTATAGCAGGTTATAGACTCAGACTCCATCAATGAGATTGTGATTTGTGGATTTGTGGTGGTGGAGGTTTCCAAATTCCAACCCCAACCCACTCAAATATCCCTCTAAAATCAAACTAAAACTGAACAAAGGTTGGCCCTGTTTTACTGTTAGAAAGCCTTCAAAGCAATCTCCCCCCTTTTTTTTTTTTTCTCTTTCTAATTTACCTTTTACTTTTTATACGATCATTATTAGCATTTTTTTTTCTTTCCTAAAACACCACCACCTCTTTCATCATTCTGGTCAAAGTCAGATATGCCCACTCTCTGAGGATTCAGAAAGTTGGCTCATTTCTTCACATTTCAATCACAGCAACGGAAAGCAAGCAAGCAAGCAAGCAAAGCCCTTTATTGGAACTCATCAAACCATCGTCATAGCTCGCAGTCTATAGCTGATAAGACCATCACAAGAATCACAGCCCTTGTTTGTTCGTTCAAGATCGTAGAGATCTTTTAAGCCCCATGTGTATCGGCAAGCAAGAGAAAACTCATCATGCCTATTATATGGGCTGTGCGGATGGGGGGGGTGAGGGCCCACATGGATCTTCTCCGTCCAGCTGTGGGCACTCTCCATGGAGAGGGGGGGCCCAGCCGGAATGGTCCGAACCTAATCATAATGTTTGTCTCATAATTATGGCACCACCCTACATAAGTTACTCTTATTGATTGTAACTACTAGATGATGATAGACGAGAGTTGACCTGTGATTTCTCGAGAGGCCAAGATCAGCCACTTTTCTCTAATTTACCTTTTCCTAATCTCCACACACCATGCATGCATTATATAATAAGAATCATTACAGGTAAAACAGTCATTATTCTAAACTAATCTAATTTACAGGCTCAGACCAACTAACCTAACCGGCATATGCAGTCAAAGTTTGTATGTGTGGAACTGTGATTTGTTTGTGAGAAAGACCCGCGTAAAGAGGCTAAAGTGTTTTCCCATTATGATTACCCAATAGCTTCTACAGTGAGTCTTTCTTAGCAACCCTTGAACCCGCTAGCCATATGCAGAGATTGTTATGCTAAACAAGTAATCGACATAGAAGAGTGGTTCAATCCCTAATTAATGCGCAGCACCTGTTTACTGTCATGAAACTTGATAATTTATCTACCCACCTGCAGCAAGGGACAATCACAAACCAACAATATACAACATGCTTCTGCAGAAACACACCCTCCCCTTTCCCTTATGGAATTGCTTCTTTACAAGCATAAAGATACAGAGAGTTTTATTTTTATTATAGCATGGCAGAGAAGATTTCCAGCTTTATTGCTGTTATTCACTCCTTTGTAATTGAATAGTACAAAGCACTAAAAGAGGGGGAAAACAACTGGTTTTTACCATCTTTCTGTTGTTCAAAAATTAATGCAAAGTAAAGCTCATGGGTGGGGAAACTTTAAAGTTGAGAATATTCTACCAGTTTTAGACCACAAAGCATTAAACCAACTTTACCAAAACAAGCCAATATCCACAGGATCATTATACCAATAGTACCATGGAATAAATGAGTAAAAATGTTTTATAAATTTACACAATTACCTGTCATTTTCTCTAACGACTAGATTCGTGCCTTCTTGTTTTATGCGTTGTTCACACAAATTCTTGTTTATATTGCATCATGTGTGTTCTGACATTTTGGATAATTTATAAAATTTGCAATTACCCGACTGGTCTAGCAATGACTCATCTGTAAACGGTGTAAGTTCTATTTCATCCAAAACTTCACTCAGCAAAAGTAATCTTCATACTAAAAGTATTTAATTAAAATAATTATCTTTTTCCATATGTTTAGAGAATATATTGAAGTATTAAGTTTTTAATTTGATTCTGGGTCTGGCTAGTCTAGAATTTTCCAAGAAGAAGTGATGTTTTGTCTTCAATACTAACAACATTTCTGCAGCCACAAAACAGTTGTACACTTGCCCTGTTTTGACTTGTAAAAAGCCAGTACCAGCTTAGACAGCGTGCCCATCTGATCTGCGCTTGACTCTTTTGACTCATAATACCAGTTTCAACTACTCAATATCTAGTAGTCAGTCAAAGAATGGGACCACTTAGGTAAATAATTTCAAATAATCAGACTTCTAACTAAATGATACCAACTAAACTGATTTGAACCAGTCCTCTTGGGTGGTCCATGGAATTCCAGACCCATTCAGCATCCAACTATTACCAAACACAAACACAAAATTCAATCATCAGTTTTTCTCACAATTGCAATGTTATGTTCTCCTTTGAAGCTCAGCCAAAAAGCTACAACATCATAAGATTGAACATCTTAGACTGATGGAATGAATTGGCCCAACTTCTCAATCGCAGACATAAGGAACTACGTAATTTCCACCATCTAAATTCTTTAATTGAAGCTACAATGCATGACAAGTTTCTAAACAATGAGAGAGCCAGGTTGTTGTCTAATGAGCTTCGAGGACCTGTAGGTATTGAGCTAAGTCGTTCAACAATCCTATAAAATTCTCAAAGGCAGTTAGTTCCTAGGACAGACAGAAAACCTCACATGTCATATAAATTGGAAAATATGTTCAAGGCCAACAAAAGGAAATGCAAGTCAACAAAGTGAAGTTCACTTCAATCATTTCTTCGTCCTCATTCTTAAAATACATTTGATTATCAGTCAGGATTATCTACTACATTGACATTTTGTGGATCTAGCCATATGTGGGTCATAGTACCCCTTCGCTAGAAAAATTCGAATTTCATATCATGCTGATCTCTAATTACCAAAGCCAAATTAAACTTCAATACAAGCATTACGAGTGATATGCATTTAGCCACTACCACGTTTAAAATGTTCTCGAATGAATCTTTCTGCATGGGATGGGTACTTATCTCGGATATATGCTCGAAGACACTTCTGGTAGGAGAAGTCAATCCATATACCATCAGTTCTTATGACAAACAGGCACCTTGAGTGTCTAAATTGGGGATGTCGATCAACTTCAGCAAGAGAAGTTAGACGGAATTCGTTAATTCTCCAAGGCAAACACAACAGTACACATAATACATAGGTTGATAAGAAATGGAAAGGATAAATACCGAGTGAGCTGACTTAGCTAATAAACATATTACTGATAACAATTAGAACTTGAAACTTAATGCCATCAATAATCATTTTCAGTTCTATTAAAATTAAATGAAAAATCAGAATCAGACTGAAGGGGAGAGAGAGTGTGTGTTTCATTTCATGGAAATAGTCATAGAAAGAAGATTTCTACTTTTCAACATAATACCCATTTCTGGACCCAAACTCACAAGCAAAAGGTAGCCAAAGAAACAATGAGACTAACATTAATAATAGTTCATTCATCAGTGTCCAAAACCATTTAATTGTGTTGAAAAGGAATGAATAACCAAAAACAATGGAAAGTAAGGCCCAATAGTCAAGGATGAGTTATCAGTAGATCTCAAGTCCCTCACTGTTGTTATATTGCTTAAGACATGCAGCTCTCAGAAATGTTACTGGTTAAAAAATAGCAAATGCGCGTAGCCCATTACATCTATTGCACGACATGAATGATTCCACTTACTCTGAGGACGAAAAGAACTTTTGGCCTAGACAAATGCTTTTCTATTGACAAAACTGTTCAAATTTCTTTAAACTTCTTAGCTGTGTTTGTTTGTGCAGCGCTATTCGCAAAAAAAAACCTGTTTGCATATAATTCAGTTTTAGCTATATCATACGGGTTAACTGCTTATAAAAGTCAATTTGCAAGTAATAAGGCTTTACTGCTTATAAAATTATGGCGTTGCATGCACCATGGTTATCAGTGGAGGAGGGGGGGAAGAGGATAGGGAAAGGAGGAAGGGGACGAGGTGACAGGAAGAGAAGAGAAAGGGAACAGGGAAAGGAGAAAGAAAGAAAAAAGAAGAATCAAATAGGGTAAAATGGGTGATACTATAATTTCTTTTCGGCCATAAAGATTAGGATGAATGCTGTGAATAGAATTACCCGAGCTATAATTAGGAGCACAAGTGAAATCTTATACCTATGTTGGAGTCGATGTATACCTATGTATACCTATGTAAGAGTTTGATTAATTAAAAATAAGTGTATGGTTTATGGAAGACATGCTTCCCTAGGTTCCCTCCCTGTACCTCTGTCTCTGACCCTGATTATTGATCCTGCTCCTGCACACCATTACCTTCACATGTTCACTTGAACACAAACTTGCTAGCTGCTTTAACCTATTTGCCTACCCAAGTCAGTTACTCTCCTCTCTAATCCCACATTGCTCCCAAAATCTTTAGGCCTCCATCAACCCATCAAAACAACCAACACTTTTCAAACTACCTGCTGCCAGATTGCAGAAAGCATCTCTTCCAAACGTCTCAAGTTTTAGCCTTCAAGAATCCATATGAATACCTCAAAACTAATACGCAAACCTTACCCGTCAAACCCATATTTCCCTAACCCAAAGACCATCACGAAAGCATCATTAGACTAGCTTCCTTAAACTATCCTACTTCAAGACTTCCATACACACACTAGTGGTGATTGGTGAGGTGACTCACAGCAATGCGGCTTTCAAACCATCATTGATACCACCACAAAAAATTTAGTACTGACTACAATTTTACAAGAGACGTTCATTTTCCATAGATTAGTGACACCAATTTCATGTTAAATCTTTTAACCGACACAAAAATTGGTTCGGCTATCAGCATTAATACAACACCTAATTAAACAGAGGCTGAAACAAAAAGGGGGCATGCACAGAAGTTCACAAAAACCAGTGGTGGCTTCCAAACCATCCTTGACACTATAGCAAACATATTGATACTTTCGGAAAAAATGAATGGTCAAATTCAGTAAAAAGAAAAAACAGAAGCTAATTAATATTACACTAATTAAGCTTCTTTTCTTTTTTGCCAGTATCTTGTACTGTTTAAGGTATAAACATCATGTACAAATTTAAAATTCATATTTAAGAAACATCCCCATTTGAATTATTATGATAGTCCAACTCCAACAAGAATCTATCCCTGTGATTATGAGGTATAGAAACTCACCATGATAGAATCAATTCCACAGCCAATTTTATCCTCAGAATGCGGATGATGAGCAAGAAGTCTTTCCACCACAACCTTTTCATCTTCAGCTGAAAGGCGCTCACCATCCATATACCTGCAAACACCACCAAAAACCACTAAAAACCTGCCACCATAGCTTCCAACAAGGTTTACATTGAAACTGAGTCTGGACCTAAGCTCGTAGCGTACCTGTCAGAATGGAGAATCTCCTTGGCGAGCAAAACGACGGGCTCGATGTCGTTCAGAATCTCCCCTTCCTTATCCTTCCATTTACAGTAGTCAGGGTCGTCCCACCTCGGGTACTTTGGCGCCTCCTTGACGCTCAGCACTCCTCTCAGCGTGGACTTGTCCGCAGAGGATAATACACCCTCCGGCCCCGCCGCCCGAGTCGACTCGCTCGCGCCGCTGCACCACGCCCTACCACTCAGGCCCACCAGCCCAAGGCCCAGGCGCCGATGCTGGACCCGCACGCAGAGGAACGAAATGCTTCTGAGCAGCGTAGGGTTGAGAGTGCTCATTCTCGTCGTCATCTCATCGTTTGAGTGGCGGCAGTGTATCGTGGATCGCGGTAGTGACTAGACTAGCCAGTCGATGACTCAGTGACTAGTGATTGATGGCGGTGGACTTTTTCGGAATTCTGGTATTTGTTTCGTTTTTTTTTTATCTCCACAGAAAAATTGCAGACCATGAAGAAGGCCAATTACTCGTGGAGTTTTATGATCGGATCCATCAATTTTTATTTTTTTTTAATTTATGTTTCTTTTGTCTTAGCCCAATGCCTTTTGTGGCTTTGTGTTGAGTAATTTAAGGCCCTTAAATGAGGCCATATCTTTTAACTGTCTCAAACAAACCAATTTAATTCAACAGCTAACCAATTCATCCAACGGTTAAAAGATAGGGTCTTATATAAGAACTTTAGATAAGACTCTCATTATAAATTCTTACACTTGTGTAAACCTAAGAACGTAAACTAAAGACTGAAGAGTTTACCTCAATTGTGAGGTCCCTCCTCCTTCCCACCCTTGGTCATTGTTCGAATCTCATGAAAAGTAGCCCCCTCCCCAATAGCTGTATTCAAAAAGAACATGAACTAAAAAATACATGGGCCATTGTGCTGGATTGGAGCAAGGCAAAATATCATGTGAATTTGAAGTTTTGAAAATAAGGGACAATTTTGAGGATAACCTCGTTGCCTGCCTCCTCACAATGATGAAATTGGGCGTGTATGAAGAGCCAGGATTGTTCATATAAAAGTAAATTAAACATAATGATATCTACTCCACATGTGCACAACACACCAAAAAAAAAAAAAAAACCACCTAGGTTCAATTGGTTTGCTTATTAGAAACATGGATTTTTATTTTATGTGTCAAACTTATTAATGGATGCGAATATTGTCAAATCAATTGTGTTTAAAAGATGTACATACTTTTTTTTTTCCACCTTTAGTGTAAGAATAATTTTTATTATTATGAATTTGTTCATATCACATACAAATGAATATTATGGCTTGTTCAAGAGTGATTCTAGAAGAAGGATAGCAATAAGAGAAGCGCCTCTCACTTTTTCTCTCTAAAATCGCTTGAAATCACTTTATTATCCATGGAAATGATTATTGGCCTATCCAAAATCACTCACAAACGAGTCTTTATTTACATAATTAAACTATAAAAAAGGCAAAATTGTAGCAATGGTCCTTGGACTAAGACCAAACTTTACTTTTCATCCCTTATATTGTTAAATTTTACGGTGGTACTTTAATTATGCCTCAACTTTCAGAAGTTGTCCTTTTTGTTATCTCAATCAACTTTTTTGTTGAAAATGATGACATGGCAATGACATGTCCTACTTGACATGGGCAAAAATATTTTTCACACAAAAAATTTTTTTAAAAAATTAAATCTCTCTCCTCTCTCCAGCCTCGATTCAAATTTTTTTAAAAAATGAAAAATGAAAGTTGAAGACAAAGAGAATCGGGCTTTTCCAAAGAATTACTGTAGCTTTCCCACTCCCTTTGATTTCTTCCTAGCCCTAAATTTCTTGTCAATAATGAAATTTTGCTTGTTGGATTATGCTGGTTGTTTATCCATTGATTTTATTTTTTTTTTTGGAGTGCTTTGCTTTTCAGCATCGCTGAGACCTCAGTCCATTTTCTCATTCTTAGGCTTTAATCTCTCAATCACAGATGAGAGATGGACTTTGGCTCGCTAATTGAAGTTGAGATTCAGATAAGAGAAATGCTAGTAACCTTCTCCTTTTTTTGCTTGACAAGTGTTATTCTCCTTACACTTAAAACAATGTCATTAAATATTATATAAGCTTACTTTTGCTTTCCAAGTTTACCATTATTAAATGTATTCAATTCATCCAATAAATATCACAACTTTCTCACCATCTTATTATTATTATTTATTTAAAGAAAATGTCAGCTTTAAAATAAAATAAAATAAAATAAAATAAAATGTTCCTTTTTTTTAAAAGTCAAGTTTAGGCACTTTTTTTTCTATCTAAACCTTTTGTGTTAAAAAAAAAAGGACATTTCCTCTTTTTTTAAAAAGCTGACATTTTTTTTTAAACAAAATTAATAAGATGGTAAAAAAGTTGTGAATTTTTTTTGGGATAAATTGAATACATTTAATAAGGGTAAATTTGGAAAGCAAAAGTTAGCATGTGTAATATTTAATGACATTATTTTAAGTGTAAGAAGAATGACACATATTAAGCTAAAAAGGGAGAAGGTCCAAAAGAGAAGGCTAGAGAGAAGGTTACTAGCATTCCCCTTCAGATAAACTCAGGGGGGGAGTGAGAAAACCCTTTCAATCCATCAAAGAAATAGTGGGTAATCACTCTGATATTGATAAATTGGGCTCTCAAAAAAGAATGGCCTTTTTCTAATCAGCCAAGCATGACTTAGCTAGGTACATGAAATTGAAACCTGTATGAGGAGTGATCTTCAGTGCAGCCAAAAACCCAAAAGGTGATGGAAAGCGATCCATCCTCCCACAAAGGAGACGGACATGCAAGCGGCCCCCCATCAACCCTCAGCTTCTCTGTTTTGACCATATATGGGGTGGAGGATGGGGGCTGGGGTTCTAAGTTTGTGGGTACTAGGGTTGCGAGCTACGGTTGAGGGTGGCTGTGGGACAGGTTTGAGGGTTGGAGCTTGCAGGTGGTAGTCATGGGGGAATGGGGAAGAAGAAATCGTAAAGGGGAAGAGGGATAGCGCATAGGAAGGGAGAGAGAAAGAGAGAGAAAAAATTATGAATTTCACATTTCCCCTTAATTTTGACAGAAAATTTAAATAAGTTGATAGAAAGACCAATGATGTCACATGAGATCTAATTGAAACACCACTGTAACAATTTAACAATATGAGAGACGAAAAGTAAAATTTGATCTTAGTTCAGAGACTATTGTTACAATTTTGCCTACAAAAAATATGCATAGTTTTACACACACTTTTGTATATGATGTACTTATTAGCACGTGTTGGTGGAAATCACGTAACCTTTCACCTCATGGAATAAGAAATATTGTCAAGAAGAAGAAAAATATAACCATTCATGTAGAGTAACTTTATATGAGTTTTGAAAGGTCAATGACTGAATTAAAGATGTTTTTTTTTTTTTGATGAAGTGAATTAAAGATGTTTAAAATCTTATGTTGTATTATAAAAGTTTTTAAAATACAAAAAAAATTGAAAGCAGACTTGGTATTAAATACAAAATCGCTTTCAAATAAAAATAAAATAAAATAAAATGTTGCTAGGATTGTACATTATTTTTTTAAAAAAGAAGATTATGATTTAATCTTACTCTAATCATGCCATGATTGTGAAGAGTAGTAGCTCTCTCTAGTCACCAGGATTGTACTGGTTTTGAAAATTGCACGCCACGGATCTTTTTATTTTCAGTAATCAGTTGGCGTTGATCATTCCTCTTAATAAAATCCATTTAACACTTGTAAAAGACGACACACCTGAATTGTCGCTATCCACTACTAACTTTAAATATTTGGTTGGTTTTATTTGCGTAATAACTTCAAAATTTTAATTGACCATTTCCATTTATACGACTCCGACGCGACCAATCATAAACAGGTAGAAATTTAAAATCAGGGTCGCGGGTCCCACAACTGGACAAGCAATGAGAAAGAGTCCACGATAATCACATGAAAGCGCCCGCTTTTGATTTTTATCTCCCAAGTGGTATGACTATTCCATTTGCCAAACAACCAAGGAAAAATTAGAAAAGAAAAGTTTGACAGAAACAGCCAAATGCAATCCGATTTCAAGTCCGCCCCTCAAACATTTCCAGAGAGGTTGCCAGTGGCTCAGAAGCGCTCTTCTGCGGTGCTATCTACGATTAACCACGCCGAGGTGGCAAAGCTCGACCGTTAATTCCCGATTGGTCGTGGATGGGCCAGTCAGCTTCGGCGGCCGCAATCCCAAGTCGCCGTGAAAGCAACCGCGACACCCATCGCTCCAAGCCCAAATCAACGGCTGCGATCTGCCCGATGGAGGCCGAAGAAGAATCTTCTGAGATCGTCAACGCGGCTTATGACTTCATCTCCGATCTTCCGGACGAGTGCTTGGCTTGTATATTTCAGTCCCTCGGCTCCCGTGATCGGAAACAATGCTCTCTGGTCTGCCTTCGGTGGTTGAGGATCGAGGGACAGAGCCGTCACCGTCTCTCCCTCGACGCCAAATCAGATCTCCTCCCTTTTATCCCTTCCCTCTTCTCTCGCTTCGACGCCGTCACCAAACTCGCCCTCAAATGCGACCGCAGAGCTGTTAGCATCGGCGACGAAGCGCTCGCCCTCATTTCTCTGCGCTGCCGTAACCTCACGCGCCTAAAGCTCCGCGCGTGCCGCGAGTTGACCGATGCCGGCATGTCGTCGTTCGCCAAAAACTGCAAGGCCTTGAAGAAGCTGTCGTGCGGGTCGTGCACGTTCGGAGCTAAAGGAATGAACGCAGTGCTTGACAATTGCTCGGCTCTGGAAGAGTTATCGGTGAAGCGGCTTCGCGGCATCACGGACGGAGCCGCAGCCGAGCCGATCGGGCCCGGCGTAGCTGCCTCGTCGCTCAAAACGATTTGCCTCAAAGAGCTCTACAATGGACAGTGCTTCGGTCCTCTCATAATGGGCGCGAAGAATCTGAGGACTCTGAAACTTTTCAGGTGCTCTGGCGATTGGGACAAGCTTCTCCAGGTGATAGCAGAGCGAGTCACCTCCATGGTTGAGATCCATCTAGAAAAGCTTCAGGTCAGTGACGTAGGCCTCGCTGCCATCTCCAATTGCTTGGATCTGGAGATTCTACACCTGGTCAAGACCCCTGAGTGCACAAATGTAGGTTTGGTCTCGGTCGCCCAACGCTGTAAGCTTCTACGGAAGCTTCACATTGATGGCTGGAAGGCCAACCGAGTCGGAGACGAAGGTTTGGTCGCGGTGGCCATGAGCTGCCCTAACCTTCAGGAATTGGTGCTCATCGGTGTCAATCCAACGAGAGTGAGCTTGGAGACTCTGGCTTCGAATTGCCCAAACCTAGAGACTGGCATTGTGCGGAAGCGACACCGTCGGCGATGTCGAGATTTCGTGCATTGCGGAGAAATGCGTAGCGTTGAAGAAGCTTTGCATCAAGAGCTGCCCGGTTTCGGACATCGGCCTCGAAGCGTTGGCCAGTGGGTGCCCTAATATGGTGAAAGTGAAGCTCAAGAAATGCAGAGGAGTGACAGCGGAGGGTGCCGATTGGTTGAGGGCAGCAGGCCTGCGTTGGCTGTGAATTTAGATACAGGGGAAACAATCCAAGACCACAGTGCCAGTGACGGTGGGGCCAACGGATAAACGGCGTCGAGTTGCCGGCGGCGTTGGCTATCCAACCGGTGTTTCTGGGTATTGCGTCATCGAGCAGTACGGGGCGGTCGACGACGTCGTTTAAGTCGAGGTTGGGACTATTGACTGGGAGGAATTTTGTGGTTTGCGCCCTGAGAAGGTGGTCAAGTCGGAATAATAGTTAGTGTTTTATTGAACTATACACAGAACAAGCTTCCTGGAGGCGTGTCCATTGCTCATTGCTCATTGTTTTTTTTTCTTCTCGTTTCCTGTATGATTTGGATTCTGACTTTTTTATCTACTTAATTTGATGCTGTGTGCTGTTTATTGCCTTTAGTCAATCCAATCTTTCTTCCTCCTTCTTTTGTTTTTTCGTTTTTTTTGCATCTCTTTTGTTGAAGCTTCACCCTTTTAACACCATTTCCATTTTTGAACATGCACGATATCCCTGTGCATCATCAAACTTATCTGCATGCATTTATATGTGTGTGTGTTTAGGAGCTCAGGCAAAAGCCAAGGTCGATTGTTCATATGATGGTTTACTTGAATTGTTCTATTCTTGGGAGGTGAGACGAGGTTGCTTTTGTGAGTGCAAGGCCACTAATACAAACTAACCTAGGAATGTAGGAGTAGGATTGAGTTGATCTCACCATAATCCCATTATGTGCGTATTTTTGTAGGATTACTTATTCTACAAAATGGGTGGAATATATAATCCCACAACTCCTACCCATTCGAGCTACTAGTTCTAATGAAGACTATTTATCATTTTCAACTCAATCTAATCCAATGCAGTGCAATCCTACCTCCTAATCTAATTCAATTCTAGTCACCAAACATGACCTAAGAGTAAGAGAGATACCTTCACATTGCTCTTGGGCGACGACTATGGCAATTGAAGACTCTTGAGTCACCCAAATGATGGCAAATTCCTTTTCTATCGTCCACGATTGAGCAAGAAAGCTAGAAAAATCCTTGGAACCAACAAAAGAAAGATTAGGTAGAAGATCCTTGAATCTTTACACAAGGCCTCATTTCAAAACAACCGTCATTGGAGCAACATAAATTGAAAAGCAATCTGGTCTAAAGTAATCACATACCAACGAGCATGGTGACATGTAAGATTAAAGTAACAATGATAAAAGGGGTTGAACTACATGTTCACTTTCGAAAAAGAACAAAAAAAAAGAAAAGGATTATCTGCCATAATTTGCTGTTTATCTCATCGTTTAGCAAAGAAAAGTAAAAGAAATGACTACTCGGATAGATGAATAATGTTGTCTCCTTTCTATGTGTTAATGACCACACCTGTAGGAACATAGTTACGCTAAGTTTGAACGATAATGTAAGGATGATTAAATCCTTTCCTTGAACATTCGTTGGAGCATTTGCTGACTCCGTTGCTGGAACTGTTGGTATCTTTAACTGAAGCAAATCTACAAGTATCGCGGGAGGCATTCTTCTACTCGGTTTTCTTCTCCTTCTCAGCACGCGGCTTTGGCTTCTGGTATATAATTATCTGACTCAGGAGGGTAGCATTTGTTGCAATGCCATTACAGAGCCCAGCAAAACTAAGAAAGAATTTAGGAGAAGCAAATGAACGAATATATATGTACACATATGAAGAAAGGCATACCAACACCATTGTTCTTATTTTAGCCTGTTCTTTTTCGGGTGATGCACACAATATAAATAATTATTTTCTCTGGGAACTGAATTTTTTATATTTTTAGTACAAGCAATAGTCACTATAGGGGGAGAGGGATTTCTCACACACACACACACAACTATGATGCCATGGGGATTTGAACCCGAGACCTCTAGTCTACAAGTCAAGGCCCTTTTCCACTGGTCTAGACCCCATTGGCCTCTGGGAACTGAATGTCCGTAGTCTTTTAGGGAAAAAGATAAGAAACTCAACAGCAAGAAGTAGGTTCTGTATCACTAGGGGTGAACCTGAGAACTTTCTACTTCTACCCAGATTCAGACTACCAAAACAAGTATAGCTTTGCTCTAAAAAGCATTTAGGAACGATAAAGTTACCACTTTGAAAATACAGCCATAACCTTCTCAAAACCTACATGCATGATAGCCATATCAAATAAAAGTGCAACTTAAGTCCAAGAAACAAGGATACCGCTTTTTGGTGCTGCTTCTTGGATGCTGGTAAAAACTCTCACTGCAAAAGGAAGTTGATAAATTCGTGAGTCTGCCGAAATACATAATTTATACTCTACAGCCTACAGCCCTTTTAACATGTTTAACTTACCCATAGAACCTCCAAAATTCATGAAATTGGTTAAGAAGCTGAGCTCCCCTGTACTTTTATTCTGTATAAGAAACAATTAATCAGTATCAGCAAAGTAGCTAAAACAGGTGTGAATACTCAAAGTAGCTAAAGATTGTTATGCAGGAGATTAAATGAATTGGTTGCCATGCCAGAGATAATCTAAGCTCAGACTTACCTCTTTTGGAGACACTCAAACTATACCAAAATCCTCACCTTTATAAAGAGAACTAGAGAACCTATTTAAATTTAACCCCACAGAGCGCAAAATTTACATATTTATTTAGGCAAACGGTCAATGTTCAAAGAATGGGTGATGGCTGGAGTGAGTTAGAGACACAGCAACAAGAAGGACCCAACTAATGTATAAGATATCTGCACCTGGTGCCTCACTAGGGCAGCATTTATATTGTCATCAATAGAAAGCATATATGCAGGCATAAAGGAAAGAATTTTGATTCTCTGCTTTGGTTTTAAATCTGAGTTTTGTATCACAATCCAAGGGTTCTCCCAAATGTTTAGGCTTCAATAGTACAACTCAAAGATACATGATAACCCTCAAGTAGATGAGCAAGAACCATAAGGAAAAGCCAAAAGAGTGCCCACCATGGTACTTTTGTCTGGGATCCAGACTCGCTCTAATGCATATTCATTATGTAAAATTATCCTTCCAATTCAAAAAGTAAGACACAGTTAAAAGTAAAATAGAACACCCAATTTAAAAACAAAACAGGCCCTTCATATTTAAACTTACAGAAAAGTTCGCCCATATCTGTGGGATCTTAGCACATAGAAAATTGCATGCTGGGATGCCTGTAAAAGATTGTTTCCACATTAGTAAAGCTATGGATAATGAACTACAGATCAGAAAAAAATACATCAAATTTGCGAGTATGTAAATTAGCTAGACTACAAAAAAAAAACACAATACAAGACATGGAAGGGCTACTTACATATAGAGCTTCAAAGAGAATAGGATCGATTTGACCAGCTAATATGGTCGGTGCTAGCGCACAATATCTGGAAAACCATCATATTAAGGAGGAAGTTGATCACATTTCTCAATTATACAGAATGAAGATTAGGAGGAAAGAAATAGAATGCCAAGACTGAACTGATTCTCAAGCAAGAAGGATACAGAACGCCCTGATCCACGTTTTCATACCCACGGGTTGGGAGTAATAGTAGATAATGGCAACTAATATTATAGCTGTAAGAGACAAGCATAGAGGAACTGTGTTAGCTCCTTTGGACTTGCCGATATATCCCGCTTTCCTAATGTTCTATAAATTGCATTAATCCAGGATTCACACACAATACTTTACCAAGAGTTTTACAGCTCTTTGTGTAACTATACCCCATGATATATTTACTATAATCAATAAACCAAAAGTATTCACCAACAATTAAAGTTCTTAACGCTGGGTCAATAAAATGTTAAATCTGGAAAACTACTCACTCTCGCCCAAATAATGCTTTTGTACCAATACTTCCACCCTCACCATCCCTAAGAAGCACAAGAAGCCTTTGACATACCTTGGATCAGAAGAAAGGCCAATTCCCCGTAAGCTGAGATGGAAGCCCTTTATGAAGACAATCCGCCAGAGCAATGGTGTACCCAACTACTTCAAGCTCAAAAGCCACAATACTAAGACCTCTCACACTTCCATTTTGCAAAATTTTCATTATCTGCAAACAAAGAACAAAAGCATCATATCATGTACAATGTCAAACTAAAATCAAAACGATTATATAGTTACACGGTGCAACTTGTTTCATGGCGTTACCTAAGTACTACAATTCGTTAATCACTTCAAAGTCAAAGAGGAAAATCTCTTCCTTCCAACGAGATTGATGCCCACAACTTGCTATCAGTAAAATTTGAAGGACATATCGTATGCAGGTTTTAAACTATCAGTTTTCAAGTTTAAATTGGGGCACTTCAAAAGTGGAGTCCTAAAACTGCAAGCTTTGGACACGCACAATTCATTGACCATAAGTATCTGGATTATTTCCAGGCCAAATGAATTCTGGGTTTAGTTCTGAATGAACAATTTCAAACCTTGTTCTAAAATTTCCATCATGCAAGCCAGCAGCCTCGAGAATTCAAACAATAACTAAACAAAATCGACGGCACCCATGTCAGAGATCTATCATGAGTCACCTTGTGTTCTTATAAAAACAATTAATTTCAACAAAGATTACAAATGAAAACAGAAAGATGATTGCTTTAACAAATAACACTGACACAAAGAAAGCAAAAGAAGAAGAAAGAAATGTGCCTGAGGGAGCTTGACAGTGGTGGAAGCGGCGACGATGGCATAGCCGAGGAGCTTTGAAATAAGGGGCAGCAAGCATCCTTCTCAGGAAAGTGACCGTTGGCAAGAGCCCCCAACGCACAGCTGAAATCGATTCCAAGGACCTTCATCTCTGTGGCAATGGATCCTAACCCCCCAAGACTCGACCTTTGTATTGTTGAGGGACTCGTTCGTAACAACAGATACTTAAACCAACCAACCAAAGCCCTCTTTTTGTGACTTTGGGTGCTTCGGTGCTTTTACCGACGCGCGTACGCTAACTGGTACATTGTGATTTGTTTCAATCTCCTCAGATAATTCATTTAATTTACAATAAATTTGTTCATAATTAAACATAATTTGAGGAATTCTCTAATAAGTATTTAAGTTAAAGATTTGTTACATATTTCTAATATCGGCTGTTGAATTGACTTCATTAGATATGTTGATAAATTAATATGCAATCCAACAGTTTAAATTGAAAATGTGTAACCAATCCTTAACATAAAATACTCATTGAAGAATCTGACAAACATTTTATAAAACCATATATTAGAATAATATTTTTTTTCTTTTTATCAAAGCCTCGAAGCTTGGAACGGTGTGTATTTGATATAAAATCTTAATTCATTACCTCAATTTTTTGTTATCACTTGAACAAACTCAATGAACTTATCATATCATTCTTTAATAAGCTCATTACCTGACATTATGAGTTTATTTTACCAAAAACACTTCACCTACTATAAAATAATTTTCATAATTTTTACACTAGTGACATGCCAATTCAAGAAAATCTCAATCCAAATTTGTTACACTCAATGCTCGAGAGTGTATTGCATGTCAAGTCAAGTATCTTTGTTTATAGTCATTTTGGCCTGGCTGGTTTTATAATACCAAAAGCCAGAAGCAGCAGAGGTTTATGTAACTGGGCTTGGGCCAACATAAACACTAACTTGAGCTTGGGCTTTGCTTCAACTAGCATCATTTTTTTATGTTGTGTACGTGAGTCCATGGACTAAACAACAAATCACAAGGTCGTTTTATTGATGTGAATCAATTTCATTTGGCATTTTCATACTTGTAGTCTGCAGTCTTGATCACATTAGTATAAAGTAAAAACCAACAAAGCTTCTTTAATTATAAAAGCATCATTGGGGATCATCATTTATCTTTATTACACTATAATAATTCTATCTTGAATTTATAATTACCTGGAGATCCATAACGTTTGTAATGAATGCCTTCTTTCTTTTTTTGAAAGTTTTCCTACAAGCCATTTTGATTGTAATTAGAGCATTTTCTGTTGGACTCATTGTTTGTTGAAGATGATGCATTTGGTTCATCCTTTTCTTGGGGGTGGGTGGTTGAGTGGCAAGTCACAATGTGTGTGGTTGACTGTCAAAAAGTAGGGTTGCAGGGAAATTCTGGAAATGATGGTTAAAAGTTTATTTGCTATGTAATTATGCGTTGGATTTTTGTTACCAAACAATCACTTCCATTTGCTTAGTTGGTTTTCCGTCAGTTTGTAATTAAGGTTTTTGGTGCTGCTGTTGCCGACCTAAGTCCATTGATAACAGTAACGGTTGCAGAGGCATTAAAGGTTCTATTGGTTCAGCTATGGTGATCAATGCTCACCCTCTTGCGTGTTCCTTCATGAATACAACCCAAGCCTACACGCTATGCTGCCCAGTTGACAGGTGGTCCAGATCACATCAAAGATGGTGATGATGACACATACATATGAAAAAATCAATTTCCAATTATTATACTACTTCTTTTCATGATCATGTTAGCCAACTGGATGAGTCATAAACCCTAGCAATTGTTGCTATTGAGCTAAGGTGGACTCAAAATGGATTTGATAAGCCATGTTTTGCTGCTTGTTCTGTTCATGACAACGAAGCAGCAAGAGCTAGTAAACAGAGTCTCAGTAGTGTAACACATTGGCATTACATTGATCTAGCTGACCCTATATGTGATTAAACATCCATCACAGTTGCAGTTGAGGGACCATTTAAGGTGACAAAATTTGGTGCAATTTATAGTGATGGAAGTGGAAAACCAGTCAGATTTGAAGGACCCACTGCAAGAAAAATAGACAAACCATAACAGTAAGTTAGCTGCTCAAGCTCACAAGACATTATGATGAGTTTTTAGGACAAACCAAGGATTGAGCTGCATTCCTGATTAGCCTACACTTGGTTGGGTTTGTATAATTTATCTTAGAGTCAGATGAATTGATTTGAATTGCTAAAACTTTCTGTGAATTTGATATTTTGGTTCTTTGTACCTGATAGGGTTTGTGAAGTCAATAATTCTTCCTTTCTGAATCGTTAAATTCCAGGCCCCACCATGAAACCAAACTCAAGGCCCACTGAACAGTTGGTTTGGTTGGAGGCTTACTTCCTAAGTTCCCAACACTCCATGTCTGCGCGTGGACCATTGGTTGTTTGTCCCATCCCAAGTTGCTCTTTGCCTTTTTTAATTGAGATGGAAACAAGAGTAAGAGACAGTGCGCTTGCTTCAACTCTAAAAACAACTCTTCTCTCTGTCTCTCTGCGAGTATTTGTGTAGTGTGACAATGGAAAGTAGACTTCCCATGCTTAATTGTCTCTTGCAGCACACGCTGAGGCCTCTGTTCACGTTCAGATTCTTCTAATTTTCAAGTGGGTTTATGCTGTCTTCTGGAGGATCTTGCCTCGGAACTCCCTCCTCCAAAGTGAGAATTTACTATAAAAGCAGAACCAGCGAGCTCATTTTTCATTCTACTCTCATGAAAAGCTTATGTTACAGTAAGTCACATTGCTTTTGTTGCATTGCAGGTGGGATTATGGAGGAAGTGCTCTTGATCGCTCCAAAGGAAACAAGGAACTGGTAAAGTAATTAACAAGAATTGTGAGAAAACACCATGTTTCTCATTCTGATGATTTTGAGTTTTATGAATTTGGTTTCAGGATTCTGTTTGGGAAGATGGTTCTGTGATTTGTAGAATGTGAGCAACCAGCGACGTGGTTACATAAGGGGGGAGGTTGGGCTGGGCTGATATGTTTTCTCTTCAAAATGTCCCATGAGGTCATAATTATGGAGAAGGGTAAGAATTGACCATCTAATATTTTGTGGCAAGAAAAATTTAAACACAGGTTAGTGACCAGGATGGGTTAATTTGCATTATATTGCCTGCAGATTAGTGGGAAAGTAGCAGCAGATAGTAGTCATAAATGGGTGTTCAGAGATACACCAAATGAAGGTGACCCCAGCTTCATTTCCTCTTGGAATGTAACCACTGAACCTGTAAGCAAATTCACTACAGTATTCTTCTACAAAGTAAATGCAAGGATAAAATTTTATTTCATCAATCCTTATTTTCTCTTATCCATTCTTACATGCAGCAACCAAGAGCATGGGAGTTTCAATTCAAATCAGGCATACAGGTTGTTACTTTCAAATATTCGAAACTAAAGTAGCTAACCAATTCATCAGCTCTTAATAGCTGATCTAATCCTTTTTTTTTCCTGAATTTTGCAGACCATTGCACTCATTTCTGTTAGAGAAGGCATAATTCAACTTGGGTCATTTGACAAGGTGTGTGTCTCTGTCTCCTTTCATTTTTCTTGTAAACTTTCAGCAAAGTCTGAATTGTTGACTAATGGGATTTTTCAGATATTGGAAGATCTCAATCTGGTAATCAGCATACAGAGGAAAATCAGCTACCTCCAGAGCATACCAGGTGTTTTTGCAATGCAAAGACCATACCTACCCATCCAACATCCCTACATCCTCAAACCAAATAACCAGACGATTGGAGGTCAAGAAACAGCTTTATCAGTCTATGACAAGCGCCAATTGACCGGCGTTAAAAGGTTGTTCAATGAAATGGCTGATGAAACCCAAATAAATTTGGGCTGGAATAATCCACAAAATGGGCTAGCAGGATCACCCCATTGGCCAATTCCACCTCTTCCACCCTCCATTTCATGCAGCCTTGGAGCTCTTCTCTCAAAGCTACCTTCAGTCAATTTCCCATCCTATAATGCTGCTGAAGCTCCTGACACAGCTATGCTTATGAACAACACCAGCAACAACAACAGCAATTGTGCAGATCAAACACTGAAGGCCAGTGGCGGCATTATGAAAATAGAGTCATCCTGTCATTTAGATGTAGCTCAAGAAGAAAGGCACAGCTCCATAAACCCTAATCTGGGTATGGAAAATGGAGGAGGGGTAGACTTAGGATTTGGACCTGTAAGAAAGGGAAAGATTTAGGTGCTCTAAATCTTGATTAATTATAAACCTACAAAAGTCCACAATGTATTTTTATGGTCAAAAGGATGGTTTTGTTGCTTCTGGCTGTGTAGGTAAATTGCAGCTCAATCTGCTTATTTGTGCTCAAATGGACTTTTGTTCAAAAAACAATATTTGTAATTAGTCTTTCATGCAATAATGTCTGTAACATGAGAACATTTCTAAGTGTCTCCTAATTTGGTTTCAATCATATGGGATTCAGACAATATATGATTACAGATAAATACAAATCAAAACATAATTATGGTTCAAGTCCAAGCTTAACTACCTACCTTAAAGTTAGTTGCTGCTGTTTAAATATGATGCTCCATCTGCACTGATTGAGGGTTTTGGTATAGGATGGATAGAAGCAGGGTTGGGTAAGACTATTGTGGCCTATCCCTATCTCTTTGGGGAGTGGTCTTGCATTATGTTGAATGGTCCCCAAAACCAAATTGATGATGAAAACTGACAAGAGATTGTTGGGTTGGAGATCAAAGATGATTTTTCATGAGACATATGGTATCTACCTCCCGGCAAAATGGATGGTCCCAATCCCCAATCTTACAGATTTTTTTTCTTTATCTTTTTGAGTGAGTATGATACTATAAGTTGTGACTTTTGCTTATGGGGAGAAGCACATCCCATGTGCTTTTGGGCCATTCAACATGTCGTCTAGACAAGTTGTTCGGGTATCCTATGAGATAGGACATGCTGGTTATGTGCCTATGCAACTTGTCATTTGGAAATTCCCACATCAGTCTTGAGTCTTAACATGGTTGGACCCATTTTAGTTGGCAAATTTCAATACCAATCCATTTATGTCCATGAAATTTCTCACCAAACAAAAAGTGAATGGCCTTCTTTTCCACAAATGAGGCAAGTGGGTTTATTAAACAATGCAACTGTACAACTAGGAAGGGAGGTCTACCGCCCACTCATGCATTCAGAAATATACGAACCAAACTTACATATTGAAGTGCCCCTCAAGCCATAATTAACAGAAGAAATCTGGTTGAATGAAATCAAAATTCGAAAGGGAAACATCAATTCCATAGAGATGATTAAACGTGTGCAGCTGTGCTGAAATGAATATTGACAGAATGAAATGAATACCATAAATTGGCATAAAACCAGATGCCTGGAAAAGATAGTGAACAATCGACAATCGAGTCAATGCAAAATTTTTACAAATGAATACCATAATTTGGCATAAAAATTGTCTGGCCAAGCTTCACCTTAGTGGTTAATCCGTATGTACAACATAATCTGAATACCAACTGCAAAATATCAATCTTTGGCCAAAGATAGAGTCACTTCATATTTGTGATCCTTTCATCCGAACAAGAGATTTAACCATGCGTATACAGCAAAGCAAATTCCCGATACACGGTGCCATTGGGGCTGGAGGAGTCCTGAGATATCATTTGGGTCAATGGATTGGTGGCTTTGCTGTCAATTTAGACCAGGGAGAAGTGCTTGAAGATGAGTTGTGGGGTCTGTTTTTTGGGTTGAATTTGGCTGTTGAGAAAAAAGTAGATGATACTGTTATTGAGATGGATTCAAAGACTGCTGTGCTTCTTATTCAGAGTAAGGTTTTGAATGCTTGTCATCCTAATGCTGGGGCTGGTTAGTAGCTGTAAAAGGCTTATGAATTTGTTTCGAAGGATCAAGCTTCAACATATCTATAGAGAGAGGAATGATGTAGCTGATGGGTTGGCTACTTGGAGTCACAATCTGGATCTGGGCTGTTGCTATCTTGAGGAGAGTCTCAGTCCTGCCTGGCTTGGATATCTGTTGCTTAATGATTCATTGGGAGCTGTTAAGGCTCGTCTGATTAGTACTAGTTAGTTGTTGTGTTGGTGTCTGGGGGTTTTCTCCCTTTTTCTTCATAAAATAAAAATAAATAAATCCCGATACACGATTCCAAAGAACTTCCAATGGTGATATTTTTGTACCCCTTCAACACTTTCAAGCTGTAAGTTAAGGCATTTGCAACAACATGAGAGCCGTTTGCAAAAACCCTCTTCTACAGTTAGAGGTAGAAGAGGATGGTACTTTTAGAATGGCATGCTTCCCTCCACCAATAGAGACCTCAAAGATTCACAAAGAAAAAGGCCAGACAGATATTCTAACGGTGTCCCCTCAACGCTGTCTCTGACTTCAGCTGGAACAAGTCCAGATGTTTCAATCCTAAGTCTGAGTACTTCAACATTACACCTTAACGCATTGTAAATCCAGGTGACGATTCGAAGACATTGACCATCAGTGATGCATGACGTTTATTTGTAATTCATATGGTGCCTCAAATAAATGAGTATATAACTCGTGTCTTTCTATCCTCACGTTGAGTCAAGAATCTATCCGATGAACTCGAGGAAGGGAAAATGCGAGGTTTGTAGGTGTTTTACTTAATTAATTTGCTTACGAAGCAAATAGTTTTGAAGAGAAAAATTCGGAGTTCAGAGAAGATTTAGTTGCAATTCACACGATTTGATATTTGAAGAGCGTAAACACAATTTGGCCAAATGAAAGATCATGTTCCATTATTAAGCGAAGTACAATAAGTAGGATCCGAATGAAGCACTTCATAAAGGCGAATGCCAAATTCATGACTGAATTTACAGAACATACTGGTAATTGACAACAATCTGTTTGTCTATAACTCAAATGCATGACGTAAATAGAGCGCTATATACATACAAATCAGCATATGAAATAATCCATAACAGACAAACTATCCATTTCTTGGAATCTAAATGTTGGATATGAGAGAGTGAGCAAGTATGATAAACGAAGAAGAGGAATATCAAGGTGCCCAGATTTTTCATCCTTCCTAGCTTTTGTTACCACTTCATAAAATCACTGAACGTTAAGCTTAAGAACTGCTCCTCTTGCCACCACCAATTGCCCAGTGAGGTTTAGCGGGCGTGCGCTTCAATGCCTTCACTCCCAGTGGATTGTCCTTGCTCTGTTGCAAGCAGAAAGGAATTCAATGTAAGCAAAAACTTGTTAAAACCTAACTAACAATGTGAGCATATACAATTTTAGGGTGTCTTACCAGTTGACAGGTTCCCGCATTGACATTGCAGACTGGATAGTCACTTGGGCAGCAACTATAATGGTCATCACAGCAAGTGGCGCCCTCAAGTGGACAACATCCCCAAGCAAAGCAGTAGTTTGCATACTCATAAATACAGCAGCAGGTTTGCTCTCAGGGCAGGAGTAGTAATTTCACAAACTGACGGGGGCTGTACTGGAGACGGAGGAGATGGACCAGGGTTCGGGGGGTTCAGGCCACTCTGACTGGATAAGAAGCCTCCATTGCAATTCCACATATTCCATGTGCGGTGTTGCCCAGGTTACGCTCCATCCTGATGTAGCCTTCCTCTCCCCAGCTGCCACCCCATGAATTTCTCACTATCCAGTAATCAACTCCTTTGTCTGTTCCATATCCCACAACTGTAACACCATGGTCCAATGATGTTCCACACCGTCCCGTAAATACACCCTAAATAGCATTTGAAGCAAAGAAACAAATTAGTTCACTCGCGTTCGTATTGTCAGACAGCATAAGTTTTGTAAGAGAACATTAATCATTCTTCGATGACAAGAAAGTCTGTAAGTTAATAATTAACAGGAGAAATGATAGGCTAACCCAACTGATGCAAATGCTCAACATACAAGCAGAAGAAAGATTTTGTGATATAAAGGGAAGAAAACTTACAGAATTATATAACTGGAAATCCCTGCCACCTCCTTCAATGGCAACAGCAATTGGCTGATTAGCAACAGCCTTTTGCAATGCTTTCTCATCGTATGCAGGAACATCTTCATAATCATCAATGGAAACCACCTTGGCATTTTTCTGCGAAGACAACAAAGTATGAGAATATAGCTCAAAATTTTCAGCAGCCATCTGTTCTGTTTTTGTTTAAAACCTTAAATTATAAAAATTTAAAAAATAAAAAAAACCAAAAAACCAACCCTGTAGGTGTCACAGGTGGCATCATATCCTTTGTAAGGATAATCCTCTTCACTGTCAATTCCACCATTGCTGATGATGAACTCGAAGGCATAATCCATGAGACCTCCATTGCATCCTTCATTGTATGTTTTGTCACAGTCAACCAGCTCCTGCTCAGATAGTGAGAGGAGATCTCCAGTCACTAGCTTGTTGATCCCTTCCACTGAAGAGATTGTAGCGAATGCCCAGCAACTCCCTTCAACAACAAAATAATACTCGATGATTAACTTAATGACATAAATTAGCTCACATTAAATCAGCAAATATAATATCTAGGAGGAATATCTGTTAACTATTTTTGTTTACGCCTTTGGTGTTGGGCTTTAGACCTATGTGGGTCGCTATTAATAAAAGCCAGGGGCACACACGCGTGAGCATTGCGAGGTCCCTGTGGGCACACGGCGTAATTAGCTCCTTGGTCTCAAGAACAGCCATAGGCAACAAGATTCCTCCGTCAGATATTTATTATTTATTTTCCGAAATATACAGTAAGCAATATTCGAATTAGATCCTGTGGTCACACTTATTCAGAGATTTAGTAACCCCACGGGCCAAAACTCCAGAAGTCCTGGTAACTGCATGATCCGCATGTTCTCAAGGTCCAGCAGCTGTCAGCCTCGTCACCAATTATTATAGGCGGTCTAATTAAATAACCAAAACATGATTTTTAAGCCAAAACCCTTTGATTAAGCAAACAACCAATCAGATTATCAAAGTCAACTACTCCCTAATCACAAACCTTGCTCTATCACCAAGCAAGCCCAAAAGTCTAAAGGGAAAATGACCACGCAACATCACCAAACGTCAATGATTTATTGCCATGACAAGGAGTCTGCACCTTAGCATACAAGTTCTAATCTCCCTCCCCCGTAAATTAGATTAATTTAGACTATGACTTACAACGAAAAATACTAACAAACATTGGAAAATTAAATAAATATTACAAGTACTAGAAAATAAAAAACAGAGTAGGAAAGTTGAAACTTACCGCAGCTCCCTTGGTCTTTGATGGGGTTGACTACGCCCTCCTTCCTCCAATCAACGGAGTCGGGCAACGAGTCGCCGACACGTGGCGCGTACCGGTCGCTCTTGGTGTTCCGGTTGGAGAGCCTCTTCTTCTGAGCGCGGGTCTTAGTGCCCAGGAAAGTGGACCGGTACTCGTCGTTGGACAGATCGGCGAACCGGTTCAGACCGAGCTTGTAGCTGAGGTTCTTAGCGTTGTGGTCGTCGATGTACCTGAGGTTGTCCTTGAAGATCTGGAACCGGCTCTCCTTTCCCCCAATCCGTTGTAGGCTTTGCCGTGCTTGGCCAGCCACCCTTCGTATATTGACATAACCTCCTCGTCGGTCCTCCAGCTCGACTTCGACTCTCCGACGACGTTTTTGTCGTCGTAGGAGATGATCGACATGTCGAGAGCCGACGACAGGGTGAAGATCGCGAAGAGGAGGACCGCCATGGTCGACGAGGATCTGTACGGTCCCATGTTTTTGCTGTGCTATCTGTATTTGTTTACTGAGAAACAGAGTGAAGGAAGTGAATGTGTATGAGAAAGTGGCGATATGGTGGGGTGCTTATAAAGGGCGAAAGGAGGGTGCTGAAAATTTGATATTCTTAATAAACTGAAAAATACATAAATACAAAAATAGAAGTTGTTATTATTTGATATTACTCATCTGAAAAAGGGAGGGAAATACACAAAAAGAAAGTGGATGTGACGAAAAGAACAAGGAGTGTGGGGCCTATTTGGATGAGATTAATAGGCTGCAGATGGAGCCCAATTCCAAACCCACTTACCAATCGCTGTGTGGGCCCGTGTAGATGAGCTATAATTTTGACCGCGGTTAAAAACAACTTTTTTTTTAACCTTTGACTGAGGTGGATGACCGTGGTAAAAGAGAAGAGTTACTAAAAGGTGGTGGGATTGCCACGTAGACAGAGTTTGGTTTGGTGCGTTGTGTCGTATTATATCGCCGTATGAGTTGGAGAGTGTCGGAAAGAGACTGATCCATTTGTCCAGTTGTAATTGCGGTGGACCCACCCCCAAAGAGCGGAGAGACTTTCATGTCGCTTGCGCCAATTTTTTCCTGCCCTTTCATTATCAGCTCGGCATTGGGTCACGTCGCTTGTAGTTTTTTTTATTTCCTTTTTCGAATTTTTAATAGGATTAATTTTTTTCATTAAACTCATTTTATGAAACTTTTTTTAATTTAATTTAAGGTTCTGTTATTTTGATGATGCTCAAGGCTCCAGGCTGGCTTAGTTCTATTATTTGAATGACTCGTTAGGCGTTGCTAGAACTCACTTGATGGGTTCGGACCTCGGTGTTTAGTTTTTGGAGTTTTTGCCTCCCTTTATCATAAATAAAATAAAATAAAAATTAAAGTATTAGAGTTGGCCAAAACGAAATTGAAAACTACGATTGTGGAAAAATGGTTTTAGCACAGTGATTTGATTTGGAATAATATAATATGTGGCTCGTGTAATGCAAAGCACCGTGAGCGTGGGTTGGTTTGGTTGAGAGAATCACATCTCTACGGAAAAGGAATTTGGGCATCTTCAAACTCTTATTAAAAAATGAAATAAAATAAGGAATTAGTGATGTGTTGATGAAGGGGCCAGGTATATTAATGGAGAAAATACAGAGAGGTTTAATTGCTACTGTGTTAAAGCAAAGAGGTCCAAATCAATCAATCCAAAGACCCACACGCGACACGACACGAAAGTAGCTCAAGTGGGCACTGTAGGAGCCTTGCTGAGGGAGGCAAGAATGAATCTGACAATTTTTTCTTCTTTTTTTATTTTTGGTAAAAACTGACAAATTTGTCTTCGCCAAAGGAAAACTTAAACCTTTCAGACCCAGAAAATGAAAAGGGAAAACAAATTATGTTGGTTTGGTTCACATATTCTTAATAATGACTATTTTATAAAAAACAAAAACAAAAAAGAATTAGTATGAATTATTTTAGGAAAGTAGTCAAAGGAATAAGGGCATTAGATTCATTGACCAGCTTCAGTTTGCGTGTGCGATTATTCGACATCTTTTTATGTTTACTTTATCTATGATTATAAAATGAGACGTGACAAATTAAGAAACAAAAAGATGGTCGACAAAAATATGCAAATTGATTCTACATTTGAAAACCTAGCAGAGCAGCAGCCTAAATAAACTTGGGTCACTCGCCTCATGTCTAACTGTAAACAAAGTCCTCGACAAGAGATTTCCACCGATTCATAACATTATTGTTAAACAATCAACTCCCTCTGACGCCCTAGAGGCCCATACGGTAGAATTTCCCAGAGCCAGAGATCCAACAAAGTGGGACGTGACAGGAATGCGAGCTCTCCACTATAATGCACACCTTCCAAAGTCATTAATCTTTGACCTACTGCCCATACCATATTCCAAATCAATCTCACTGCTTTTTATTGGTGTTTCTGTGGATTGCGTCTCTTGAGAGGAGGAGGGCACATCACTCATGAAAGTGTGGATCTTCTTTGATATTTCTGGACTACTGGGAGATACCAACTGCTTGGTCCAAATATAAACAGGTCGCGCTATCTCAGTTGGTTTCAAATGCCACAAACTAAAGGTTTAATTAATTAATGAGGATTTCACTAATAAACTAATTTTAGCGTGACACAATATACAAAATCTTTATAGAGTCTATTTGTAGCAGCCACTTGTTATTTTCTAATTAGTTATTAGAATACAAGTGGCTAGTTTTGAGTTTTTCTCCCCAAATAAACTCTATATGAATTTTTGTATAATATGTCATGCAAAATGAGTTTTTGAATAAATATCTCTTAATTAATTTAATAGACGGTGATTCTTTTGAGAGAAAATCGATGATTGTATTCATAAATTAAGCACATACAAATACCCACAAAAGAATAATACAAGTATGGAGTTAATTGGTGATTAACTTTAAGCAAAAGAATCAACTGGTTTTGGCAGGCATGAGTTTTGTAGTGATATGATGATGATGATGTTGATGAGTGGGTTGTGTGCATGTGCCTCTTATCTCCAGTTGCCTCTCAATCTCAAGTCCCTATAATTTATGTAGAAGAGGCATTCCTTGAAAGTTTGGGCCTTAGCACTGGGGCTTGCTCTTTCAGCGTTCAGGCCTTTTTCTATTGGTTTTGGGCCGCGGGTTCCTCTGATCTGATGAACATCAAAATAACAGAAAGCAGAAAATTATCGACGAAGGAATATAGCAAACATAAATCTAGCTTTGTTGCGAATCCCAATTATTCACGCGAATCAAATACCACCCCCACAAATGAAGGAGGCAAATATCAAATCCAAAATTTGAATTGGACTTCCTTTTCTGGTAGCTAGAGAGATATTCAAAATCACAATTACAAAGGAGTGATGCTATTTCCACCCCTCTGTCCTATTTTCCCACCCACCTTATCTTTAAAATTTTAAAGACAAATTTACCCATTTGTAAAATGACTTCTAAGGACTTAGGGACAAAACTAATCTCCCTCACCTAAGTGTGAGCAACCATTTTATACCAGCCATTGGATTAATCTCACGATACATAGAGCCTTTTATTAACTTAAATTCTTGATCCGCATATTGCACACAACTTCTTCTACCTCATCTAGCCATCTCTCTGTTTTCTAAAAGCTTCCAAAAATTTTACTATTTTTCCATCATAAATCTGATTTCTCTCTAAGGTACTATCATTTTCTCTCGAAACAAATGTGGGCAAAATTAATTTTCCCTTAAGGCTCCTATTGCCCTTTTAAGATTCATGAAATTCTATGTCATGAAGTTGTTTAATTATTGTCTATTTGCTTCAAACAACAAGCGATTGGTATTATGTGATTGAGGGAGATCAACATTTGGAGCCTGGGGACCATAAGCATTCGAACACATGCTTCAACTTCATGTTCTTCAACCACATATGTATTAAAATAAATAAATAAATAAGAAATTAAAGAAGACCTAAAAGAAATAAATACCCAAATCCCCTCTTCTACCGCACACAACCTCTCTCATCACAAACCCCATGCTTCACCTCCTTCAGGATGAGAAAAAGGGATGAACTCTTGAAAGAACCATAATGGCTTGGAGAAAAGAAAGGGGGGTTTCCCCTAATACGAGTCAGGAAGTAAAACGGATATAAGTTGGGTTTTTGAGAGAATTGCTTTGAATTAATAATTAAATGGTATTTTAGGAATAATGTGAGTGGAAAGACAAGATTGTATTTTTTCAAATTTACATAGTGGGTGGGAAGATAAGGTGGGTGGAAATAGTAGCACTCTTACAAAGTGCCGGAGGTTTTAATCAAGTCATAACCTTTACAAGTAAGTAACTATAAAAATTAAAATTCAAACAAAAGCCGAAATTTTGGACTACACCATTTACAAAGAAACTTGGTCGAGTCAAGTTGTGGTCTCTAATGCATGCATCCGAAGTGTCTTCCAGTGTTGAATTGAAGTGTCTTCCAGTGCTGACCCGCATGAACCATGAAAATGCCCAGAAACTCTCTGAATTTGTATATATATATATATGAGAGAGAGAGAATTAGGTTAACTAGATACAATAACCATAATGAATGGAGTTAATTTGGGGATTAGATTTAAATGCTTCACACACAATTTCAAAAGTTAATGGAAAGTTGTAGTTTCTCTTCTTGCTGCCCTCCTTTCCTTTCTACCAAAGAAACAGTTCATGGAAACTGTGGAGAAGGTGGCATACAATTACGCGTATATAAAAATTAGCCATATATGCATGCCTATGATGTAGCAGACACGTTGTATTGCCTTTGTGGTACAAATCTGCAATAATGAAGAAGAAGGAAGCTTCTCTGCAACTCCTCATCTCATGAATTTCTCCATTTTAATTGGTGCACTTTGTTGTGTAGTGGAAGTGGAGGAGGAGGCAATTGACTTTAATTGACGCGTGCAAAAATAAAATAAAACACATAGGCCCCCACCCCACCCCAAGAGCAATAGCCATAGCCAATAGAGCCCTAGTTCTTCACGCATGCAATAACTACGTAGAAAATATTGAGTTTGAATTTAAGAAAAAGAAGTCTTTCAGTTTGAGTTGACGTTTAAACCCAAACCTTCTATAATTGGTTATGTTTCCTTTAAATAATTGGGTAGGACGCGAAGTTTCAGCCAATTCCATGGATCCCAAATCGGAAAGTCTTCAGCAATTAACGTATCTAAACAGGAAAAGTCAAAAATTGGGGCCTCCAAATCAACCTAAAAACATTGCATATTTCATGGAAATTTCTCGCTAACATACAAATTAAATAAATCAAAGCTTTCATTGACCTTCCATTGACTACAGCTTTCTGCTTTCCATATCAATGCCACGCGTATATATACATGTATGCATCCTACTCATTTTCCCATTACCTACAATTTCTCTCTTCTATATCTTGCACTCTTTGCTTTGCTCATTTCTCTTCCAACTTCATCTCTTCTTCTTCTTCTTCTTCTTCATGAAACCAGAACCCTCAAGCACTTACAAAATCTTCTAGTTCTTCGTCCAAAGGCGAACCAGAAGCTGGTCAAATGGATACTCTAGTTCTTCGTCGAAACAGGTGACTTCATTATTCTAATTTTCTTCTTTTGATTATTTTTATTATTAAGGTCATGGGTTACTCTCGTTTTTTGGGTACATTGAATCATTTTAAAGTGATTGAGGTCATGGGTTACTTGGCGTAGCAACTTAGTGCTGGGATTGGTTCGACTGATTAAAGAAAACAAAAAACAAACACTAAGTTAGACATTAACAACATTTAATAATAATAATAATAATGACAATAACAACACATAATAAAAGCGAAAGCAGTAATTGGTTATCCAAAGGCTGCCGCTTGTTTATTAAAGATTAATCCTCGGAGGAGATTAGGCAAGTTTCATGATTGAATTATGAAATAATAATCTGATCAATAAAGTCCACAAGCCAATGAAAGAGGTGCTCCTAGAATCAAACCTTATACAATATTATAAAGTAAATAAAAGGTCATCTAAGTGGGTCGCAACGTCATAGAATTCTCTTTTCTATTCTAAATTAGGTCGCATGGTCTTTTTCGAATCTATTGGCTTTTGAGGCAGACGAATAAATAAGACACACACCAAACACAAAAATAAATGGAAAGAAATATGTAAATATGAGTTTTTAAGGTCATGGGCAATAATTATATGAATGAATGAATTGAATGATTTCGCTAACATAGGCGATAGACTTCCATAAAATGGGAATTAACATTATTTTGATGATATTCTTTTCTAATATTGCTATAAAACACATGATAACACTTTCATGTGACATAGTATATTGGTTGGGAATAACAAAGATTTTCTTCGAACTTAGGCAAGAACCTTACATTGGGACAATTCTACCTTTTATAAGGAAGAAAAAAGTGAATGAATCAAAATTTCCTGAACAATACTCCATCATTTATGAAAATATACTATTGCACAGTTTGAATTCCCTATTTTTTTAAGAGAGAGAGAGAGAGAGAGAGAGAGAGAGAGAATGTTTGACCAAAATAATGGGACATTGCCCACATTGGAAAGAAAGTAGAATCCCTATTTCTTCTGGTCTGATTCCCCTTCCCATTTGTTATTTGCCAATGAAAACTTTTTCAAGGTTTGTTAACAAAGCATCTGCCATGTACACACATCATAGTCAGTTAACATTACACATGAATGGTCGAGATTTACAACGAGCAAAACAAAGATTATTTCTCGTACTGTTGATTACTTCTCAACTAAAAACTCATATTTTATTACACATGAATTAGTCGTGTGTAAGTGCGTGACATGTATATAACTGTTAATGCGCACTTAAACTCAATTGTAGGACTCGCATGTATCTACAATTCACACGACTAAACCGTAACACGTATCCCATGGTGAAAAAGTAGCATCAACGGTTCTAAAGTAGATTTAAGATTAAATCAAACGGATGTTGGACCTTGGTTTTATTGTCGTTGATGACAAGAAGAATCCCATGTGACTTGAGAGTTGAGGCTTTGACGCAGCTTCCAGTGTCTGTTTAAAGTCGAAACCTTCTGGTCCCACACCCGACCACTTTTTCTTTTCTTTTATTATTTTTAATTAAGTTTTAATTAAAATTTTAAAATTTTTTGTTTTGGTTTTCCGGCCGAACAACCCCACCACCTCACTCTAATGACTTTTTTTTCATTAAAAGCTGCAAAAGGTCAACTCTACCTCACTGTCTCCAATTAACCCTTTCCCTCTCTCTGTCTCTCTGTCTCTCTGTCTCTCTGATTTCCCTTCTCTGTTCAGTCAGCGATCCAACGGCTAATCCCAGCCTTTTGACCTTACCTATCTCTTTCTCTCTCTCTCTCATCATTTATACACGGTCTCCAAGCGGTTCAATGCCCTGCCAGAACTTTGCCACGTGGAGACACATCACTGGCCCCTACCTTTGACGGCAGATGAAGAGCAGAGAGTGCCAATGCCTTATAGCCTTATGAGGAAGGGCATCATCAGTTTGACTCGAATAATCTTTTGCCCTTTTTCTCTGTTTTCCTCTGCTTTTTTCTTTCTTTTGTTTTTGCTTTTCCCGTCATCATACCAAATCTCTATATTTACATTTCATTCCGTTGAGCTTTCAAGTTTTGAAACTACTTGCCTTTCTTCAATTCACAACCAATTTCATGCCGTGTTGACGAGAAATGGCTGTGGAGCTCATGATGGGATTTATTGACAGTTTTGCAGCGCAAATGGAAGAGAATGCTGTGAAGGAAGCGGCCTCAGCTGGAATTCAAAGCGTCGAGAAGTTCATAAGCTTGATTTCGCAACACCACCACCAATTCCAAGACTCTTCCTTTTCTTCCTCGTCGAACCCGGAAGCTGCTACAGAGTACAAAGCTGTTGCAGACATGGCCGTGACCAAGTTCAGGAAGGTCATTTCATTACTGGACAAGGGAAGAACCGGCCACGCTCGGTTCCGAAGAGCTCCTGTCACTCCATCTCCGCCTCCACCGCCACCGCCACCGCTGCCTCAGAAAACAGAGACCCAAATCCCAAGGCCTTCAATTCAAGAACCCCATAACCCAAAAACAGATCAACCCCCTGGTTTCAAAACAGAGCAATCCTCTGCTTTCAAGGTTTACTGCCCGACACCAAGTGTGCGTTTACCGCCTCTGCCTCACAATCCCCATCTGAAAACCACGCCTGTTGTGTTGACAAAGAGTGTTGGGTGCGCTGAGAGAAAGCTGGATGCTCCTACGACCATCAATTTCTCACCCTCACCTTCGATTTCCGCGGCCAATTCATTTATGTCTTCTTTAACCACTGGAGATGGCGAGGGTTCTGTGCAGCATTCAATGTCTTCTGGGTTTCAGTTCACAAACATGTCACAGTCGTCCTCGGGCAAGCCTCCTCTTTCTTCTTCTTCGTTGAAGAGGAAGTGCAATTCCATGGACGATGTTGCAGCTCTCAGGTGCGGCTCATCTTCTGGGCGCTGCCACTGTTCCAAGAAAAGGTTGGTCCATGGTCATCAATCATCATTATTTTCAAGTTGGTTTTAGTTTTTTCAATGTGGGATTTGTTCAAAATTGCGACTTTTTAACTTGTATTGCTTGGATTTATCAGGAAATCAAAAGTGAGAAGAGTGGTCAGAGTCCCTGCAATTAGTATGAAAATGGCTGATATTCCACCCGATGATTATTCATGGAGAAAGTACGGTCAAAAACCCATCAAGGGTTCACCTCATCCAAGGTATAAGCTTCTCGTTCACTCACTCATTCATTCATTCATTCATTAATCTTCTTCGAATTGACTGTGAAGATAAATTATAATACGTATTTAATGAAGGGATTATTCTTTCAATATTATAATTTGAGTGAATTCGAATTCGATAAAAAGTATCGGCGGCTTGAATATCACATTTGACATTGGATACACTCAACTCGTTTTTCAAAGTTGTGTGAATCAATGAATTGAGTAACGTAGCCGCTGAGTTTTCTGAATGTCTGATTGCTTTTGTCACAATGCAGAGGATATTACAAGTGCAGTAGCCAGAGAGGCTGCCTTGCACGCAAGCACGTGGAGCGGGCTCTAGACGATCCAACCATGCTGATTGTGACCTACGAAGGTGATCACAATCACTCCCACAGTGTCACGGATCCAACGCCTGCTCTCGTCCTCGAATCATCTTAAGTCAACTCATCCAACGGCTCAAAATGTTCCTTTTGTATTAAATATTGCAAGAAGCAAAGAAATTATATATGTTTGGGCGACACAATAGTCAACGCTCATTTGCTTTGCACCGTCTCCAAGAGGATTAGTGGGTACGCCTAAGCTGCCTATACAAAACTAGATTCGTCTTTTTCTTTTTTATTATTTGGATTTATTCTTTTGCTGATATCGAACCTTATATATTAGAAATTACTATTTTAAAAAAAGAAAAGAAAAAGATATAGGGATAGGCTTAGAGATGATGGATTTGGTAAGAAAGTCAATCATGCTAACTAGTGGGTTTTATTTTTATATTTAATGATGTGCCTATATACTCATTAGAAATGTTTAATATATATTATGATGGTGGATTTTGCCGAGGATGCCCACTTTTACTTGTTCCAATTCCCACCATACAATTTGTTGAGGGTCAGCGAATGCATGGGCAGACCGTAGTTTATATGGAAGAGGCATGAGCCCTAATTTAGTAATGGTAAGTTACTAAGTTGTGTGTGTGGAGAGAGAGAGAGAGAGAGAGAGAGGAGAGAGAGAGAGAGATGAGGACTTTTGGGATGTTTGTGATTTTGTGCTGTCAAGACTCAGGTGTTGCCTACAGATTGTGTTAATTTCCCATATTTTTCAACGAAGTTGCCTTCATGGATTCTCGGTTTTAATTGATTTTGTTGCAGAATCTTGAAATGTTGGTCTCTAGGTTCTGTTGAGAGGTCATTTAAATTGGTAAATATTTTGCAAAGTCAATGTCGTCGGTTGGGGGGTGTTGATAGGTTGTCCTTTTGTTTATGTTCAAATCCAAGCATAATCGCAACATTTCTCGGTTACACATTCACTCTGGGTGTGGGTGTTGCTTTCTCAAATCAAAGCATAATGCCAAAATCTCTTTATTTTTTGAATTCCTGTTCAAACACGTTGCTCTAGGTCAAATGATTTGTTCCAACCTTTGCTCACATTTGGAAGGGTTTTCAGTTTCAAGTTCGTTGGAGAAGTTTGCTTCTTTTCATGCTTTCTTTGATTTGCTCCGTTTTGTGGTTTTGGGGCTAAAAGCCAGCTTGGTTTTGAAGTTATGCCAAAGTTTGTACCTAATGAAAAAGGCAGGCATATTTTCACCTTTTTCCTTTTTGGGTTTTGGTCAAACAAATTTTCTGCTCGCTGGCCCAGAAGAAGCCCATATTACCAGGCTAACCTGGGAAATATCTCTGGCCTGCTTTCGATTACCACCGGAGATAGATATCACCATCAGCAACCAAACCCAGGGCCAATTCTTCTGGTTTGAAATTATTTAACATGAAATTCTAAACACCTTTCCCATTTTAACAACGAAGACAATATTTATCCCTACATGTTTTTTAGTACAAGTCATAATCTAAATAAAGGGAACGAGGATTTCTCACACACACACTAAATGTTTTGCTCTTCAACATGTATGGCATTGTTAATTTGTTATGCTCATCATATGAATGGTAAGAATGTCACGTAAATTTTAACTTCGGTTAGAACCAAAAATAAAATATAAAATTTCATATCGATTTTGATCAAGAACAGAAACTTTGAATATAACATTAACCTGCCCGTATCAGAATGAGCAAATCTTGATGCTAGTATGAGCTAATGGTGCATTAGGCCCCCCACAAGCTAATGGATGTCGGTAGGTCAATTGTAAACCTGCTCCAGAACGACATGACCTGTGGCAGGCTGCCAGAAAATAATGAAAGAAACAGAACCCTGTTCTGCATTAGATTTTTTCTTTTTCTTTCTCAGCGATGAAAAATTAATTATATCATTTGAAATGAACACTCTTTATTAACTTTGACTTCTGAAGCTATGCTTTGGCTTTATTCTATTTCTTTTGACAGCAGTGGATTGAGGGTCCGGGAAGATCCATGCTATGTTTCATGTTTGTATTGCTTAACTGTTTTCATTTTAAATATTTAACGTTAAAAGGATAGACTTTGATAAAGAAGGCCAGAGTTATCTCATGAATATTAGAAAGTTTTTGACTTTGAGAGTAGAACAAGTCTCGAGTATTGAATTAGTGCTTCATAGAGCACCTCATAAGTAACTTTTGCATCTTATCCAGTTTTCATAATATAATAAAAATTAGGTTAAATTATTAGTTATGAAAAAAAAAGTGCTCATGATTTAGCATAAAACCCTTGCAATGAGTGCCTTCTTCTATGTGCTTTCCTTTGCCACCTTTTGTTTTGCTCTGGAAAAACCTCTGAAAACAGGCAAAAAGAGTTCATCACAGGCAAGAATGAGAAGCTCTGCTCCCACCAGAGCTTTAGTTTCAATCTCAACCTTCTTTTTCTACTAACCTGTCTCAGTATTGCCTACTCTCTGAAAGACCATACCCACAAAGAAACCCTCAAGCTTGTTTTAGGTGGCCACCATAGGGGAGGCAGCAAAGATAGAAGCCATAGAAAGCAAATAAGCCCACCACAAGCACCTCCAGATGTACCAAACACAGAAGAACTTGTGTTTGCAGATCAAAAGCTTGAGCTAGTGTACCCAATTATCCAAAAATTCAAGTCCACCATCACCTCAGATCCTCTAGGCATCACTAAAACTTGGGTAGGCTCCAATATTTGCAGCTACAGAGGCTTCTATTGTGACAACCCCCCAAACAACAGCTCTGCAATTGCCCTGGCCTCCATTGACTTCAATGGTTTTCAACTTGGTGCTTCTTCACTTGATGGGTTTCTTGACCAACTCCCTGATATTGCCCTCTTCCATGCAAATTCCAACAATTTTTCAGGCACCATCTCTGCCAACATTGCCAAGCTCCCCTATCTCTATGAGCTTGACCTAAGTAACAACCAATTCTCTGGTCCTTTTCCCAGTGTTGTTCTTGGGATGAGCAGCCTCACTTTCTTGGACATAAGGTTCAATTTTTTCACTGGGTCAGTTCCACCTCAGATATTCACTCAGGACCTTGATGCCCTCTTCATTAACAACAACAATTTCATGCAGAAGCTTCCTGATAATTTGGGTAGCTCTCATATTCTTCTTCTCACCTTAGCAAACAACAAGTTCATGGGCCCAATTCCACCAGGCATTTCCAAAGCCTTTTCTGCTGTAACTGAAGTTCTGCTCCTAAATAACCAGTTAACAGGTTGTCTGCCTTATGAGATTGGGTTACTAAAGGAGGCCATAGTGTTTGATGCAAGCAATAACCAATTGACTGGCCCTTTGCCATTCTCTCTGGCTTGCCTGGAGAATGTGGAGCAGCTCAACTTTGCTGGTAATTTGTTGTATGGCTTGGTGCCAGAGGTGGTCTGTGGGCTGCAGAATTTGGTAAACTTATCATTGTCTGATAATTATTTCACAAATGTTGGACCTCTTTGTAGAATGTTGATTGGTAGAGGAGTGCTTGATGTTAGGAACAACTGCATTCCTGATCTTCCATTCCAAAAATCAATTGAAGAATGTGCAGATTTCTTTGCACACCCAAGGTTCTGTCCCTACATGGGATCTTATACTTACATTCCCTGTAAGTTTCCTCATTTTGGTTCTTCTGCTCCTTTACCTCCTCAAGTGGCTCCCCCACCTTGACCTCCTTTGCTCATCTCCAAGACAAGGGTTTGAATTTTTTTGATTGTAATATGGAATTTTCATAAGACTTTGTATGCATGGTTAGTAATTCTTTTACTTGTAATATGAGAATGAGATGTTTCCTAGATATGCAATCATAAACTCTTCAGTCATTCCATGGGGAATGAATTTGCATTAACATCATCAGCTAATTCAGACATGGTCTGCTGTGAATTAACAACTGAAAAATAAGAAATCGGAGATTTAAGTCATATAGTCACATGTGTGTGTATGGAAAAACAAACAACAGAATACTAGCTAGGTGAAAAGTAACCTAACCATCTATGGTGGGAATCATAAATGCCAGAGAAGAAAAGGTGCTTTTTTTTAAAAACCATGGTCCCAAAATTTGTCCAAACAGAGACAAAACGGGGTACCTTGCTCTGTTGCAGTTCCAGAAGAACATGCAAGGCCTGAGCAATGTCACTTTCTCAGGGAACCCCTCTTTTTTTTCCTTTTTTTTCTTTTTTTTTTTCGAGCTAAGTGCTGGTAGGTAAGAGATGTCCTCTAGTTGAGTGAGGTAAGGCAGACGATTCATTGAACTCATATATCTCATGAAATTTTAAAACTGATTAAGCATTTACAATAATATATCAAGACAGCCTTGCCATTGGCCACTTTTATACTAATCATTTGTTAATGGAGAGCTGCACTGCGTATAGCAAGTGGATGATCATTCGCACACTCTGATTGGCCTTCGGACATAACTCACGTTGGGTGAGCTATCCAACTTCGCCATCACTTGGCTCATTGCTATCGTTGAATTTTACTTTTAAAAAAATCCCAATGCTTCTAAGATGAGGCTCAGGATGATGCAAATTTGGAAGTGCTTTGAAACCAGTATGGAACTGAGAATCTCTTTTTTTATCAGGTGTCACTAGAAACTCAGAAAGGTAAGGAGCACTCAAAACGGTCGTGGGGTATACGGGTGGCAGAAATTCTAGGGTGTATTGAATTGAGATTTTAAAAGACTATTTATGAATAAATAAGTCCAGTGGATTTTAAAAGACTATTTAGGAATGTAATGACTTATAAGATTTTTTAAAAAGATTTTTATAATCAAGATTGTTTACGTTTAGATTTTAAAAGATTTATATCATAAGAATTTATAAGATTTGAAAGGACCACATGGATTTTTTACTTTTATGATGCCAACCAACCAACTTATTAGATGATGAGCGATGGCAATAGTTCAATAGTTCAACCAAATTATTCAATAACAAAGAAATGATAATTTTAATAAAGAAAAGTAAAACCCAATACAATTTTCCCAATCTTTTAATAGCCAATTTGATGTAGCTTCATTTCTTCGTCATCAATATCTTCTTTCTCCATTTCATTACCTTCATACTTGCTCGGTTGTGACATTATACGTATATAAAAAAATATATGAGACTGCAAAACAATAAAAAGAAGAAAATAAAAGCTGTAAAAAAACTAAAAGCTGTCCATGTTTACTAAAAGCTGTCTTTCTCTTTATGTATGTGAAAAAAACTATAATATGTATGTGAAAAAAACTAAAAGCTGTCTTTCTCTTTACTAAAAAAACTATCAATCTGGAAGGATAAGAATTGAGCAAGAAAATCCCATATAAAGAATAATCACAAGAAACAAATTATCAAGACCAAGAACATTAGGCAGCTAAAAGGGACTGATTCAAACAAACGCCGACCATTGAAATCATTAAAGACTGATCCAAAGCACAACCAAAATACTTTAATCAAATTACAAAGAACAATAGTTCAACCAGAGCATGGTTAATGGAAGTCAATCTTTGGTCCTTGATAAACGAATACAAAATTTACCAGCGACTAATACAAAAGACAAAGATGGCTTGTGGGTTTGCAGGTAGAGTTGCAGAGAAGGTGAAGTGGGTTTGCAGGTAGAGTTGCAGAGATGGCTTGTGGCGGTGAAGCTTTGGCTGTTGAAGTTGGCTTGGAGAGAAGGTGAAGTGGATGAGCACAAAAAACAATCTCACGTTAAAAAAAAAAAGTCTCATGGTTAGGGTGGGATTTGAGATAGGGTTTGATATTCATACATCTCACTAAAAAGTCTCACACAATTTCGCATTTGAAAAAATCCTTCAAAATTAACAAGTTTTTGAATACCATATGACTTTTTGTTACTTGTTTAAAGTCTTGATTGAATACCACAAGATTTTGACACTCTCTTTAAAAAATCCTAATAGTCTTAATGGAATACCACAAGACTTGTTTAGATTATTTAAAAGTCTTAATTGAATACCACAAGACTTATTTATCTCAAAATAGTCTTTTAAAATCTCAATTGAATACACCCCCCTAAATTTCTAAAATAAAATTCTTGGCTATGGGTCAGAGGGGAGACCCAACCGGATTTATTTCTTGCACATGTTAAGTAGGCCCGAATTTGTAGTCCTTCTAAGTTTTTGAACTGCTATCCAAAATCTATGAATATGTCTGGGCCTGTTTAGGGTGTTATGGATTGGATTATTGCACGGCCCCCATTATTGTAAGTATTGATTTTTGCGTTTTCCTTTTCATCAATTAAATGTATTCAAAACTTCTACCTTTGATTTGAAAACTCTACAATTCTAATCCTTTTTCATGTTCCATTATCTTGGGGCCAAAAAAAAGTCCAACATACGTATTTATAGAATTGAGCACATGTATTTATAGAGTTGGATAAAAGATTAAACATGTCGAACGGGATCTAGTTCAATGAAAAATTGTCTTTACTTGCAGATTGGTGATCTCAAGTCTGCCACGACACCTTCATAGTATGTGTTTCAGAAACTACAATCTCTCTTGTAATTTAGATAATCACTTATATTAAAAAACAAATTGAACATATGTATTTTAATTCGAACAAAGCGAGTGATTTCAAGACATTCCTCTTTCAAATTTGTAAACTTTACCATTTTCTTCTAATTGTTAACCCAAAATACTAGAACGTGGAATATGAGTGAAAAAAGCAACCATCCAATTCACGGACTTTAAAATCACATGGCATTGTCAAGCGACAAGGTGAGAATTCATCTTTGAAAAAGCACTAGACTCATAGGTTACGGCAAATCAAATCAAACAGCCCATAACCGTGCATCAACAAGAGCCTTTTCCCTTGGGATTTTTTCTTTTTGTCTTCCCCGCCAGACAAGAAATGTTCATAATATTATTTTTTTATAAATTACATATGCATCTGGTGTTTACTTGATTCCGAATTCTTAACTTTTAATGTGCCTCTGTTTCTTTTCTTTTCCTCCCTTCTTAAGCTCCGGTCCCTTCATGTTCTTCCAACCAACTTTTTCTTCTCGAACAGTCATGAGTATAGCTAGTTTTTAATAGCAAAATTTGTCGGAAATGAAATCAAAAGCAAAATAAAAAATAAAAAAACGTACATACTAGGGTTTCATGAATTTATGAGATCGAAAACTTTCTGTAACTGTAAATGTTCAGATGACCGACACACATTTTGACATATTCTTGCTTTTTATTTTGGTTAAATATCAAAAGGGGTCCTCACACTTGAAGGATGAAATTAATCCCAGCTCGGGATTTGGCTTGTTCTTGACCACAAAGTGCTTTCAACGAGTTTCAAACCCCCGTCATCGAGACACAAAGTAGCTCACCAACTGAATGTGACAGTTTGCCAACCACACCACAACTTGTGGATACATATTCTTGCTTTTTAAAATGCATAAGAGCAAGTCCAGTGCTCTACACAAACCCGGGCAACAGGCCCCCCAAGCCAAGGTTTGGCCCTCCAGCATGCAGCCTCAAGCTTGGGCAACCCTAGGGTCCCACCAGCCCGGGCAAGCCCAAGGGCAAGTTTCGCCTGGGCTCCAGCCCGAGGGCAATGAAGTCAGTGTTGACGTCATTGTGCGGTAATTCAAATTTTTTTTACCGTTGGCGCGTGAATTACACGCGCCAACGGTAAAAAAATTTGACTTCCACGCACTAACATTGCCCCTGACAGAATCCAACGGGCATGTGACACGTGTCACAACCGGGACTCTCCAATTGGTTTTTTTCCAGAAATCCGACGGTAAAAAAATCGAAAAAAATCTGAATTTTTTTATAAAAAATATGTATTTTTTCCCTATAAATACCTAACCATTTTATTTACTTTTCACACCAAATCTTCATACAATTTCTTCTCCATCCAATATTTTTTTACTCTCCACTCACATTATTCACTTTCCACACAAATTCTCCATACAAACTCTTCTCCTTCAAATATATTTTTACTGTCCACTCACATTTTTCACTTTCCACACCAATTCTCCATACAAAGCATAATTCCAAACAAAGCACTAATCTTGACTTCATCCATTGTGATTACCTTTCATCTCCCACAAGTGCTCGATCAAGTCAACTTGACGTCTTTCATGAACATATGAAGATTGCATTTGTTGATAACGATCAATCATGGGATTGTTGAATTAACCATCCCGAAGTAACGGTTCGGGCTCCATTGGTAGTCCATTGGTCCCATCAGCCTTTCATATATTCTTGTCAACGCCGTGTTCATGGGATCGGGTTCAATCACCTCTAGAGCATCGTAGTCATACTCATCATCCACAATCATGTTGTAGAGGATGATGCAAGTCATTATAATTTTAAAAAAAATATATGAAAATCTTACATGACATGGGACACGTCACACAATTTTAGATGGTGAAAATCTTATCTGAAATATGAGATTATAATTTTTTTTTAATGAATATTCGAAAATTTTATCTGGAATAAGACACGTGGCAATTGAGATTCTCATCTGAAAATCTTTTCTGAAAAATAATGGACACGTGACAACCAAAAATCTTATCTGAAAATTTAATTACAAAAGATTATCAAAATTAATGGTTTAAAGTAGGGGTGGGCACGGTCTGGATTGGATCGGTTTCACGTCAAAACCACGGCCGAACCAATTAAAATATAACAGTTTTGTTTGGTTCGGTTTGGATAAAAGTTATAAGGGAAACCGAACCAATCCAAATCAATTTAAGACGGTTTGGTTCGGTTTGAGCCTAAGCCCAATTCTCTTTCTTTTTGCATTTTTTCAACATTATTAGCCCAATTATAACCAACAAATTCACAACTTACTTCTTACATAAATCATATTCTAAAGTACGAAACCGTCCTAAAGCTCAAAAGGTCATAAAACTTCATATTTCACTAACTAATATAGCTCAATTCAAATATTCATATATAGTTATTAACTAATTAGAGTATTACACATATAAAATAAAATAAAATAAATAAATATACATATAAATGGTCCGGTTTGGTTTAAGCCGGTTTACAAAAGCTCAAAACCAAATCAAACCAAATCATATATGGTCAGATTTGGTTTGGTTTTGACTAAGAAAAAAGTCAAACGGTTTGAAAAACTAAACCGGTAATTACAGTTTGGTTCGGCCGGTTTCATCAGTTCGACCGGATTGATGCCCACCCCTAGTTTAAAGTATAAAAGTATAGGAAATAAAATATAATGAATAGTATTTGCTTTAGACTTGCCCTAGACTTAGCCTCATGAGTGGAACCACAAATGGTAAGGCTGCCACTATTTACATGAATAGTGGCAGCCCTTGCCCTAGACTTAGCCCTTATGGTTGGAGATGCTCTAAGAGCATGTGGAAATTCATTCTTAATTCCTGAAATAAACTTAATCATATACAACAGTTTTCTTGTCAGAAAATCAAAATGACAAAATTATATATATGTTATAATGTTGTTGTGTGCGGCCCCATATGAATATTATAATTATTTCAATTCCACGTTGCACCCTCAATTTACCCCCTCCTTGGCCCGTCTCCTGCTGTCCTTGGGAACTTACTTTCACGTGATTCTGAGCTTTCCAGTCCGACACCTGCTACACCTGCGCTCCTCTTACATCTTTTTGTCACCTTCTGCAATTCCTTGCTCTTCTTTCTTCTCATATTTTTATGTTCTCTGTAAAACACAAAACAGAGCACCTTCTGTTTCTTCAGTTCAACAATGCTCAAGAAATGGCAACCCCTTCTTTTGTCAACCATTATTCTGCTCTCACTCTGCGCCTCCACAGTTTCTTCTTCCAGGCCTGCACTCACTCAATCACCCTCTGTCTCAGACGATGATGTTGTTGCTCTCCTTGCATTCAAATCCAAAGCGATTTACACAACGCTCTTCCCTTCTCGTCAAACACCACCACCCTCCAGCTCTGCCGCTCGACAGGTGTCCAATGCGCCCAGTCCAAAATAGTCCGCCTCATAATCCAATCTCAGAATCTCGGTGGCATTTTCGCACCAAACACCCTGACTCGCTTAGACCAACTCAGAGTCTTGAGTCTGCAGAACAACTCACTCACTGGACCCATTCCCGACCTCTCCGGCCTCACCAACCTCAAAACCCTCTTCCTCGACCGCAACTCCTTCGTGGGTTCTCTTCCGCCTTCGCTCTCGTCCCTCCACCGCCTCCGAACCCTCGACTTCTCCTTCAACAACCTCACCGGTCCATTACCCGCCTTTCTCATCACCGATCTAGACCGGCTCTACTATCTCCGGCTCGACTGGAACCGGTTCACCGGACCGGTCCCGGCTCTGAACCAGTCCTCTCTCCGAACCTTCAATGTCTCCGGAAACAACCTCACCGGGGTAATCCCCGTCACTCCGACCCTTCTACGCTTCGGGCCGACGGCGTTTTCATGGAACCCAGGTCTCTGCGGCGAGCTTGTAAACAAAGAATGCCACCAAGCTGCGCCGTTTTTCGGTCCAACCCAAGCTCATGAAGCTCCACCTCCCACAAGAGCACTCGGGCAGAGCACTGCACAGGAAGTCCAGGGCGTTGAGTTGACTCAGCCGAGTCGAAAAAGGCACAGAAGAAACCGCCGTCATTATTGGGTTCTCTTCAGGCGTCTTCGTCTTGATCTGTTCTCTTCTCTTCTTCGTAATAGCTTTGAAGAAACAGAGGAAACCTAAAACCCACCGGAAGACCGACATTGCGAGTCCGACAGGCTCCGATGCACATGCGGCGGTAGTGGTGCAACTAGAGGAGGAGTTGGAGCAGAAGGTGAAGAGGGTACAGGGGATTCAAGTGGTGAAGAGCGGGAGCTTAATGTTCTGCGCCGGCGAGTCGCAGCTGTACTCGCTGGACCAACTGATGAGGGCCTCGGCGGAGCTGTTGGGGAAAGGCACCATTGGGACGACGTACAAGGCGGTGCTGGATAACCGTCTGATTGTGAGCGTGAAGAGGCTGGATGCCGGGAAGTTGGGCGGGACTAGCAGAGAGGTGTTCGAGAGGCACATGGAGGCGGTGGGTGGGCTTAGACATCCCAACTTGGTTCCTCTCAGAGCTTATTTTCAGGCCAAGGATGAGCGGCTCCTCGTCTACGATTATCAGCCCAATGGCAGCCTCTTGTCTCTCATTCACGGTAAATGCTCTGTTTTGCTCTGCTTCAATCTTCATTTTGCTTACTCGGTTGTGTTAACTCAGTTTGAGTTTGACCAATGTTTGATGCTTTGACTATTTTGTGAAGTACAGAATTTAGGAAACCCAATAGGAAATGGACACGTAAGCCTTTTGGGTTATCATTAGGGGAATTGGATTATTAGGACATTGTGGTGATGGCATTAGATTTGGTTGTTTCTTGAGGTACCTTTTTCTCAATCAACGCCGAGAATCTTTGCTTTTGATTAAGACGACGACGACGTCGTTGGGAATTGACATGAATAATAATATATTGACCATATTGTTGGCTTGCTTGCCCAATTCACATTACTTGCTTAACCTTTTCTTCATAAAAAAATTGACAGATTTTGGATTTTCTCATTCTTTTTCTTTCCCCTCTTGGCTGGTTCCCGCGATTCCATATATATATGATAAGGAAAAACTGACTGCTTAATTTGATCTCACTGGCCTTTTGTTTATATTTTCAATCCACCAACCCCTCAATCTATGTCATCAACACTCTTTGATTCGATAAATTTTGTATGCGTATGTAACATGGCCATGTTCTTCGTCTCATGTAGTGTATATGGTTAATAAGTATACACGTATTATAATATAAGTAGATTAGGTGGTGTTACTGCCACACTTAAAAAATCGTCCGTTGACTATGTTTCTTTGTTGAGTATGGTAATTTCTACATTAAAATTGTCAGTGGTGTTTTTCGGAGGGAGGGATTGGCATACATTACATCCATTTCCAAGTTATTGCTAATTAGCATCCTAAAATTAAGTTCCTTATAATGAATGTGCTACATGGGCACGTCCAAAATTGAACTGCAGGAACAAAATCCACAAGGGCAAAGCCGCTGCACTGGACATCATGCTTGAAAATAGCAGAGGACGTGGCACAAGGCCTCTCCTACATTCACCAAGCATGGAGGCTTGTCCACGGCAATCTCAAGTCCTCCAATGTCCTCCTTGGCCCTGACTTCGAGGCATGTCTCACCGACTACTGCCTCTCTGTTCTTGCCGCCACCACCCCAACATCCGAGGAGGAGCCAGATTCTGCTGCTTACAAAGCCCCCGAGATTCGCATAAACTCATTGAACGATCACGATGATCATCAACAAAAGCACCAACCAACTTCAAAGTCTGATGTCTATGCATTCGGGATTTGTTGGGTGGAGCTTCTCACAGGGAAGCCTCCATCACATCACCTAGTTTTGGTGCCCACTGATATGGTGGAATGGGTCAATGTCCATGAGGAAGATAATCAGCATGATCAAGATGGGGAAGGCAATAGCAGGATGGGGATGCTGGTAGAGGTGGCCATAGCTTGTAGCTCAACATCGCCTGAGCAGAGGCCAACAATGTGGCAGGTGTTGAAGATGTTACAGGAGATTAAAGAGAGTGCATCCATGGAGAGATGACAATGAATTAATGGACCCCCAGATTGTGACTGGTGTGCCCTAGCTAGTTAGGGTTACCGCTGTACCAAACTAGGCGTATTAATTAATTATTTTATAGAAAAGAAAATAGATGGAGCACACATGCTAGCTATATTATTAATTCTTACTTTTTTCTGCAGCATTGTCTGTGATCTTTACCTTTCATATGTATGGTGGATGGGGGCACGTGTTTCTCCTTGCCCATTTGTTTTTTGCTGCGTTGTATATGTATATGTATATGTGGTCAGTCCGGTAAGGACCATTCTTCTCATTCAGCTTTTGTCTGCAAGAAAAATGCCCTAACTGATAAGATATTGCACACTCAGTGCTAACCCAATTTGAGTGGCATGTATTTGTAGCGTTCATTGTAATTTGAGGACTTTTTTTAAATAAATTAAAACATGACAACTGCTTTTGGAACTCAGCTTGCTCCTCAGTTTTAGGTGTGTCTAGGAAGCTAGATTTCATAAACTAAGGAATAAAATGCATATAAACTGAAGCCACAAGGAATGGGCAATGGGCATATGCATATGATTGCTTCTTGTAATTTTTAAACTAAATGATAAGGAGCCTATCAAGTTATAAATTCAATTGATGAAGTTATGTGTACGTGAATGCAGTACATGACTGTGTTTCGTAATGGGCTTGTAATCTAAGTGGTTTAGAATGTCCTTTGTGCATCCAAAATCATGTGTTCGATTCCCATCTTTTACACCTTGTTAGATTCCATTCTTTCCATGATATTGCTAGTATTATATATAATGAAAAAAGAAAAATTTAAAGAAAGAAAACTTAGTGCATATTTGGCATTGCTTATCTGACGGTGATTATTTTCACAGCATAACAATGCCAAACTAGCCCTTAATCTACATGATTGTTGAAATATGTGTACTGGACTGGAAGCTGTTATATGGGTCATCCATCCAAGGAAAGAAGCCCAAAATGTAGAGAGGCCTGTAAAAGAATGAGCTGAACTGAAGCCCATAGCATCAAAAGATCAATCACTGAGAGATGGCGATGAAGCCTACCGTAACTTGAAGAATTTGCTAGAATCGTCCAGTTTTCAGAAGCTCTTCATTTTTTTTTATACCAAAAAAGAAAATCTGCAATCGGCGTACAAATATCATTCAGAGAACAGAGAATGCCAACATGAACATGGACCGTACGGATACGGAGATGATGGAGATGGAGACGACGGCGAATGGGCAGACGGAGTTGCCGTCCGACGCAGGCCAAGGCGACGTCTTAAGGGACTTTCTCGCATTGGCTCGCCAGCTCCTCAATCAAGGCAAGCCATCGCAGGCCCTCCAAGGCAGGTAAATCTTTAACTTCATCAAGTTGTTATTTTCTCCTTCATCACCTTCAATTTTTCTTCGGTTTGATTTGTATTGTCCATAGAAATTGAATGGCATTGATTTAATTGTTAATTTTGTGAGTTTTTAGCATCTCAAATCACTGAAGTGCTACTCTTTATTGAAAAAGAATCTCTTTCTTTTGGTGGTCTTCTTAGGGTTTGTACTGTTTTGCCAAAAGTGACTAGTTGTTGACAACATTGGTTCTTCCTATTGGATTTTCAAAGCTCAACACGAGTGGCTGCCTTAAATGGTTGGATAGGAAAAGAGAATTATCTTACTTCTTATTTCCAGTGCCTAACCATCCATCCCTACAGTACTGAACAACTGGCAAAATGGTAGTATTGGAAACTAGGAAAGTTATGGAGTTTGGGGCCTGTCATCCCAATTCCCAAATGTGAGGCGAAACCAAAAATTTAATGTTGCATTTGTAGTCATGCATTTGGAGTGTTAATTGATTAAGCAGCAATTTGAACACTTTTTACTGATGAAAATCAACTGTGAAATTGAACTTTTTTTTTTCTAAGAAGCTCAATCTTTGGTCCAAAACCCCTCTAAGGTGCTTGGCGCTATCTGAAGGTTCTCCTGAGAGTTTAGGGTTATCATTTGCTTATTCATCTAATCTTGCGTGGGTTTGGTCTGGTAAAGCCCTGTCCAGATGCTATCCCTGGGTAATTTTGTTGTGTGCCTATATGGAGACACTCCTGCATTCATAATAAAGCATTGAGCTGCTATGAGGAGGTGACATATGTACGTTGTTGGAGGCCTTAAGAATCAAGAGGAACCTGTCCATGGAGAACCTCCATCACATACTAATTTAGTATTTGGAACAGGTTGTTATGGCAATGAGAACGAGAGGTGGGGATGAGGCTGTATTTGAGTCCTTACATCGTGCTCGTGAGCTGTACAGAAATAGATTGCAAGAAGCTCTGCTGTTGATCAACTAGCTTCTTTGTTTTGCTGAGTGTGCAATTGCTGAAGCCCATCCTTCCAAAACTGAACCAGCAGCAGGTGACGAGGGTGGCCCATCAGTTGGACTTGGACCTGATGCTCAAGGAAACTTCTATACTGGCGGAAAGTGGCAGGATGCAGATTGTATTGGATGCATTTTCAGATGGGAGTAGCTTCATTTGTTTACAGTGTGGAGGTCTTGTTAGTAATCATCGCAAAGACGAGCACTATGCATACTGGTGTGGCCAAACTTAATGTGCACATGCATGGAGTGAATATAAGCCCTCTTCTGCGATGCTCCTCTAGATGCATCTGATATGTGCCACTGTTGATATGCATCTGTGATGCTCCTCTAGATGCAGATTCTAGTTGCCCTTGATTCCAGCTTCTCTAATGGCCGCATTGTTAGATATTGACTCTTAGGAAGCAGAACATATGAATATTTTGGTTTAGGATATGAAGATCTTGTTTCAGTTGGATTGGAGTATATTGATAAAATTTGTTCCCTTGTATGGCTAGTTTGGAATCATGTAATACCTGTAGTAATCACACATTTTCACTAGGAAATAGTCAATGAACAAATTGGGCGGATGATGTTGCAAACTTCTGTTTTCTTCTTTGTATATAAATGGTGTTCTAATCAAGGCCGCCAAAGTATGATAGCATGCATGTGTCGAGAATTTAAATGAAAAGGAAAAGAAAATTAAGAAAATGGCAGAGGAGCCTCAAGTTTGATTCAATACCTTTGTTTTATTACAAATAGGCATACAAGAAGCAATCTTTCCAATTGAATGACTATAATGCTTGCACAAAGAAAAAGAAAAAAAGAATCTACAAAAGAATTTCCCTTTCGTCGAAACTGTGATGCAACAGAAAATGCTACATGGTGTCAAATGTTGTGCTTACACAAAATAAACATTCTAAAGGCTAAGCCCAAAAAGTTACAAATTTGTCCTGGAAAAGAAAAAAACGCAGACCTTTATACATATTTCTGTAACTTAAAAGGATTTCCTCTCATGTTGTGTTGTTATTAACAGAAATGTACTATAACATCAGATGGCTCGATTTCTTCTTTCACCAGTATACCACCACTTGCAGTTTTGCACCGTCGGTGTCGTCTTCTAGCTAGACAGTATATCATCGGCAGCATCAACACAGCTTTACAAGATGCTCCGAGTGCAGTAACCATTGCAAAATTTTCGATAACAAACCTATGCTTTCCAAAATAAACTCATCCATGACAGTAGCAAAGATCCTCAACAGCTACTTATAGCACACTGCATTATTTTAAAAGTCAAAGTAGGTCAATCACTGTGCTGAGTTATCCTGTTGAACGAACTGATCCGCAGTCATGTACTTGGCACTTACGAGATTCTCGAAGTGCCAAGTACACTTCAGAGATCCTACTGCTACAAAGTACATATTTCTACATTTTTTTCGGTTGTGTCTCTGGAGATATTATTTTGATACATATGAGATTCTTAATCGTAATTTTATGGTACCTGCACTTGATTCTCTGTTTTCCCATGCCATGCGTTGGGATGAAACTTAGGTCAAAGATGAAATTTGGGCAACAATAGGCTGGTGACTGCAGAAGATCACATCACATTTGACCGAGCTTGTAAACGAGGTTTGGCCCTCATGATTGTTTCATCACTGTGCCTAATCCATTCCGAGAGTCTCCAAGGCTTCTGCCATTTCCATTTGAATTGTACTAACCACTGGGATGACTCCTCTTCCACCTCCATAGCTTCCCATGTCCTATAACTGCTAGTTTTTTTGTTGGCAACTGCCCGATGGGTACCATCTGCACTAACAGCAAATCCCGTTTTCTTAGTTTTCTTAGCTGAAAACAGAAAACAGGGCCCAATTCTATAATTGAAAGGAGGATGAAATTGACCTTTCGTGTCTGATCTATGAAAGCTATCGATTCTCTGACGGAGCCATTAACAATTCCTGCTGTATATTTCAGCTGTTTTTGTGCTGGCACAGAGATTGGGGACAAGGGACCACTCGTGTCATCAGCACAGTGTTTCAGTGAATTGTGTGAGTTCCCCTGATGGTGGTCGGCCTAAAAGTAATAAAGACATAAAAACAATCCTTCACATACTTGAGCCAAGCTTAAGAAGAGCATGAGAAGAAGCATTAGAAGAAATATCACATAATGACTAATATTCTCACCGAGGCTGATGGCCAATGCAGTTGCAACAACTTGCTCTCTCAATTTTAGTTCCTTCTCAACTTCCTTTCTTCGTGTCTCACTCTGCCGCAACAACCTACGAGTTCTTTGAGATGCTCTTCATTTCATCCATTTCCATTTCTTTCTCCCATAATTGGCACCTGTAAGCATGTGAAATGATACTTAGAATTTCAACTGCAGAATTTAGATATCACTCACATGAGAATTTGCAAGAAATATGCAACATGTTAGTAAGATCTATTAAGTTGTGAATTTTCTAAAGTATACTTAAATATGACAGCACGATCAATTTATTTGACAAATTGGGTAGTGATATAGTGATAGTGGATCTACGGTTTATGTTCATTAATTAATAAGCAAACTAATTTTGCAATACAACTGACATTCCTTGTAGAGAATGCTATCCTTTTATTTTATGTTCACCATGTTAATATTTTTTTTTGGAAATTAAATTATTTGTTGGAGATTAAAAATTTCTGATCTCTATCAGAGAGGCAATGAGCAGGTAAAAGTATGGATTATGAGGAACAGATATATACCTCTCCTCCCTACTGTGGTCTATCATCTACCCTTCTAAATCCAGTCCTATATGCTTCCAAGTTATCTTGACCAATTACATGCTAATATTTCTTTTTCCTTTTTACATAAAAGAGAGACGCCATAATACGTTGCAGACCTCATAACTTGACATTTCTAAACCTTTTTCTAGTTTTATCATCAAAATATA
>BJCG01000849.1:0-62569 GCA_005406145.1 Prunus yedoensis
TTTGATGTCAAAAATGCATTCCTCCATGGTGATCTCAAGGAAGAAATATATATGGATCCTCCGCCAGGTATCCCTGTGACTTCTAAGGAGGGTGTGGTGTGCAAGCTACGAAAATCCTTGTATGGATTAAAGCAGTCTCCAAGAGCGTGGTTTGGAAGATTTGCTGCATCTATGAAGAAGTTTGGGTATGTGCAAAGTAACTCTGATCATACTCTGTTTCTGAAGCGTCATAAAGGTAAATTGACGGCTTTAATTATTTATGTTGATTATATGATTGTGACTGGAGATGATCATGTAGAGATACAGAGTCTTCAGAAGTATCTGGTGTCACGACCCGACTCCCTTAGCACGATATTGTCCGCTTTGGGCCCCCCCCTCTCTGGCCCTCACGGTTTTGTTTTTGGGAGCTCACGAGCAACTTCCCAGTGGGTCACCCATCCTGGGATTGCTCTAGCCCCCAACTCGCTTAACTTCGGAGTTCCTATGACTCCGAAGCCAGTGAGCTCCCAAAAGGCCTCGTGCTAGGAAGAGACGTGCCCACACATTTAAAGCACTTCATCATTCCCTCCCCGAGCGATGTGGGATTGCTCACCGTTCTTGTTTCCCCAAGACACGGGTCTTACAATCCACCCCCCTTGGGGCCCAGCGTCCTCGCTGGCACACTTCCGGTCGGGTCCGGCTCTGATACCACTCTGTCACGACCCGACTCCCTTAGCACGATATTGTCCGCTTTGGGCCCCCCCTCTCTGGCCCTCACGGTTTTGTTTTTGGGAGCTCACGAGCAACTTCCCAGTGGGTCACCCATCCTGGGATTGCTCTAGCCCCCAACTCGCTTAACTTCGGAGTTCCTATGACTCCGAAGCCAGTGAGCTCCCAAAAGGCCTCGTGCTAGGAAGAGACGTGCCCACACATTTAAAGCACTTCACCATTCCCTCCCCGAGCGATGTGGGATTGCTCACCGTTCTTGTTTCCCCAAGACACGGGTCTTACATCTGGCCTCTGAGTTCGAGATGAGTCATTGGTGATTAAAAGTATTTTTCTTGGGATTGAAGTTGCCAGATCTAAACATGGTATTTTCTATCCAAAGAAAGTATGTTTTGGATTTACCTTGCCGAACTGGAATGTTGGATTGTAAACCGATTGATACCCTAGTAGACAGAATCATAAGTTGGGGATATATCCGATCAAGTCAATTTCCGACCTGATAAGAACTTATCAACGACTTGTGGGGAAGTTGATTTATTTGGCTCATACTCGTCCAGATATTGCTTATGCTGTAAAATATAGTAAGTCAGTTTATGCACTCTCCTAGTGTAGATCATATGGGGGCTGTGACTTGTATTTTAAGGTATCTCTGAAAGTAATCTCCTGTCAAGGTGTTATTTTCTCCAAGTATGGCCATACAAATGTAGAAGGGTATACAGATGCTGATTGGGCAGGTTCGCCACAAATAGGCGTTCGACATCTGGGTATTTTATGTTTGTGGGTGGCAATCTTGTTACGTGGATGAGCAAGAAACAAAAGGTGGTGTCTAGATCTAGTGCTGAGGCTGAGTAAGGGAATGCCCATGGTGTATCTGAGTTACCTTGGTTGAGGAGATTTTGAAAGACCCTTGGTTTTTGGGCCTAAATAACCCATGGATTTATATTGTGACAATACGGCTGCGATTGGCAATTGCTCATAATCCTGTACAACATGACAGTACAAAGCATGTGGATGTTGATCGAAATTTCATTAAGAAAAGTTGGATGCGGAGATTGTGTCCTTCCCCTTATCCGTTCAGAGTATCGTTAGCTGATGTTCTTACAGAAAGCTGTTTCTACAAGTATCTTTCTCAACTCGCTTGACAAGTTGGGCATGCGTGACGTCTTTGCTCCAACTTGAGGGGGTAGTGTTGGCGAGTAGAGTATATCCTATTCTATTTGGGTTTTATTTACTTTTCCTTTTGGATAGAATTATGTAATTAGGATACCACTTGTTTTCCTTTTCTAACCCTACTAGGGGTTTGTACCGTATTATAAATATCTCCTTTTGGACGAAATGAAATATATCTGAAATATCTATCTACCATATTGTACTTGACTAAAAAGATCCTAAGAATGAAGAATGCAGCTGATTTCAAGCATCTGCAAGTCAGGCAATATATCATAGATCATCTACGGTTCCTTAAATATGTACTCATTTCCATCTCGAAATGCTGAGAAGCCGTACCTTAATAGGAGCTCAATAATGAAGGCGGCATCCACTAGAACGATGTGTTACAAATTTATCATTGAGAAACTCAATGGATTCTGCATATAACTACGTAGTTTTGCTTCTTGGCCCTTTATTTGACTTAAAATAGTCATACAAGCTTACCTGGGTTCGACCAAGAAATCTCTTAGGTAACCTCTTTTTATGCTCTTCCATGGCATTTAAGCGACTCTTGCCATGGTGAAGTGGGCCTATGGACACCACTTCCCTCTTTTCCATGCTTAACCGCATGTTCGTGACTTGTTGGGTTTCTTCCTCTTATATATCGTCCTCCTTTAAGGCTTTTTCTCATAGTACAGTCGTATGCTGTCGTCCTCCTTTTGAGGTTTTTCACATATATTGTCCTCCTCTGAGGCTTTTTTCTTCATGATACAGCCGTTGCTGCCATCTTCACCAGCATGTTATGCTCGATGAGTTTCTTTAACCCCACTACCATAGCCGTATGCTGCCATCTTTGCCAGTATATATGTTGTGTTTGCAGCGCTGATGGATTGTTGCCTTCCTACGATGGACTATCAGTTTGTTCTTCAAATCTTGACTTAAGTGTATCTTCGGATTTGCCAGGGGTGTTAGACAAGTTTCATCCTCCAACCTTTGATATCTTTATCTTTACTTCTATTTGTATTGTTGTGTTTAGTTTCCAAGCTTCCTGTGCTTACTCGCCCTGTCAGCTTGCGGGGGTGTGATAGACCGTAGGGTTGTGATTCCCCAATACCTAGAGTTATGTTACCTAGGTGATGGACCTAATAGTCCGGACTCATGTTTCCTGGACTCTGTTTCCTTGTATTAGGGACTCTTTGTCTCTGTTTGTTTGTATGTACTGTACTCAGTATTATATAAATCAATGATATCCCACAACTCAACTAACCAAGTGAGTGTGGCTTTGCTCATAATCTTTCAAAGTGGACAGTAACTAATATTAGAAGTATTGAACCTGTGGAGTAAAGTATAAGAAATAGAACTGCGGGGATGATAAGGGAAGAAAGTCCGTGCAGGGTAGTGTTTTTCTAAATTATTAAAGCAGCTGTCATCTCCTGCTTCATTCCCTCTGAATTTTTTTTTTGGTGGCATATGATTTTAAAAGAAATTAATAATAAAACAAATAGTTGGATAATTGCTTTGGGTTTTGGGTCCTAGTATCCGTGTTGTGTGTGTGAGTTTAGTATATTTTTGCCCCACTCAATAGGAAAGGTCTTCAAAGAAAAAAAAAAAAAAAAAAAAAAACCTTTGCTTCCTACATGCACTCATGAAAAAAGATATTTTAAATTACTCTTCCGCTGGTATTGAGTTTACAAATTACTAATGCCAAGTAACGTTGGTTGTAAGTTTAGAAACTATATCACACCTCTCTCTCTCAAAGATATTGAAAGAAAAGATTTTCAATAAAAAAATAAAATAATCTGAGAGATATTTACTATTTTACAGTTGATTGACGGTATATGACTTTTGGGGTGTGGGAGAAGGTTTACAATTTTCTTCTTGGAACAAATGTGCAACATGCCTATTAAAAGTACGGTTACATCTAGCACAAGAAAAAAAAAAAAGAGAAGATTTTATTCCATAAAAAGTAATGAGAGACACGTGCAATCACTCTTCTTTGGGTTCTAAGAATAAAGAAACCTGTTCTTTTGCTGAAATTATAAGCAAATAAAGAGGGTTTATTTGCTTTAAAGATGGTTGAAGATATAATATGCTTTCTCTCCATTATATAAGAGTATAACAAAGAAAGAAAAACAATAACTTATTTGGCTGCATGTAAATGAGCAACAGAGATTCTGGTAAGTCTTTCTTCTACATAATCTAATTTAAATCCTTTGCACCGAATATTATTTATTACAAAGAACATATAATCCGACATATCTGCCATGAACATGAAATGTTTGATTGCAGGCTGCGGGGATCATACTCAAAATTAATACAGATATGGAAGAGACATGTGTGGAAGAACTTACAAATAATTTGAACGACCTGCCTCCTTTATCCTCTGAGTGATGTATCTACAAGGTCCCAAAGCGACTACGTGGTGTGAATGGTAAGGCCTATACACCTCAGGTGGTCCCACTTGCCCCCCTTTACCATGGTGGAGAAGGCCTAGAAGCCATGTAAGAGCATCAAATGCGGTACATGAAGGACTTTCTTGAACGAACAAAGGTCAGGCTGGAGGATCTTTTCGAATCCATGATGAAACAGCAAGCACAAATTCGTGCTTCTTATGCAGTAACCATCAAATTGAAGGAACATGAGGTCGTAAAAATGATTATGGTCGACGCCACTTTTACCTTTGAGGTGAGGCTTAGAGCTTCTTTCCCATCACTACAAAAGGAAAACGACCGAATATTTGGAAAACCATGGATGCTAAGGGACATTATATACGACATGTTGTTGCTTGAAAATCAGGTGCCATTCTTTATCCTCGAGTATCTCTACTTCTTAGCCCTTGCCAACAATACAGTTCCTCTTGAAACAGGCTTTCCCTCATTAAGCTAACCTACGATCTCTTCCACAATAGGGTGTACATTAGGCCATTTGATGAAATTTTTTAAAAACTCTCACACCCTACGACTAAAATACACCATTTTGTTGATTTTGTACTAAATTGTCATCGACCTTTACTTTCTGATCTTCCAACCAAAAGAAAACTCAAAACTTTAACCATACCAAGTGCAACAGAATTACACCAGGCTGGAGTCAAGTTTATGATGGTTAAAGATAAAAACTTATTTGACATACAATTTGAGAATGGAATCCTCAAAATTCCACGCCTGCGAATACGGGGTTCAACAGAAATTTTATTCCGCAATCTTATTGCCTATGAGCAGTGTGAGCTCCGTGATCATTACATCAACGACTATGTCTTCGTCCTGGACGGCCTGGTCGACAGTGCCAAGGATGTGGAATTGCTTGTAAAGAGTGGAATTCTTGAATCTAAGCTACCGGACAGCGAGGCAGCAGCGGAATTTATTATTCTCTGACTTGGGGACTATTTTGTTCGGCAGAAAATTCTATTTCACCGGTCTTTGTGAAAAGCTGAATGACTACTACAGAGTGCCCTGGCACAAGTGGAAGGCAAGCTTGAAACAAGACTATTTCAGTTCACCATGGGCTGGCCTGTCTATTATTGTAGCCGCTATACTAGTTATGCTCACATTTATTCAAACAGTGTGCTCCCTAATGGCGCCGTAGGTTCTTTATTTCCTCAATTTCATGTTTAGCGGTTGCAGATTTGTTGCTCATGTACTTGTTTATCTAAAGTTAAATAAAGAGTGATTGACTGGTAGTCTGTTGGTTTGTTTTTTTGGGGTTTTTCCCCCCCTGTCGTCCAAAAAAAAAAGAGTGATTGCTTGTGCCTATGAAAATTACTTTGAAGTAGGCTCCACAGAGCACTGCAACTGCAAGCAAGCCCTTCCTTATGCTCATGGCCAGACAAGCCCAAATGTAGTTCTTTAATGTGAGCCAAAAGACATAAACTAGGGAAGTGGAGGTTCTTCTGTTTGTCACACAAACGAACTATAAGAAAACTATATGCACAACATTGGTTCAATCGATCTCTAAAATACTTTAACATTAAGTAACAGAAACAACAGAGCAGACAGTTTGCATGATAGTATTAGTGAGTATGAGAAGAACAACAGCTGCAATGACATATATAGTTGCCCAAGGTGTGTTCAAATATAGTTCTGCTTCAAAATCGCCTTCCATTTGTTCCGCCGCTTGTTGCAGTACTTGGTTAATAATTACCGAAGTTCGTCCATATTTAGTGAAACCAGGTTAATTGATTAGTTAATTAACAAAACAAACAATTGAAAATCGTGACTCTTTACACTGTTCAAGTTATGCTTACCCTGGCTTTACCTTTCTAAGGCTTGGCATGTTGTATTAATTAGTAGTGGGTTCATAGCTCACTCCTTTTTATACGCTTTTTACCGCGTTTGGCAGAAAAGTTTAGAAGCTGCGAAAGTTGGATTTTGAAGATGATGAGAGAACCAAAAATGTGTGGTAATTTCTTGTTTAAAACAAGAAGTTTCAAGTCTCAACCACACAAAATATGAATCCCCCTACCGCATGCAAAGATATCAGTAAAGCAAGCACGAATTAGTCAAATGGCTTCAATTACTCTATAATACTTCAATTCATATATTGTCCTATTTTCACATGTACATCCCGCTTTTACTGAAAAAAGTCCAATACCCGTCTACGAAAAATTCATAATTATGTAACTTTAGATCTAGTTGTATATACGTTTTTTTCACGTAGGATTTGAATATATGTATTGTTTTATGATTCTTTTTCTTGTATACAGAGCTTTCACTTTTTGTTTTTGCGTACAAACCTTCCTTAGACTATGACCGACCGTGCACTTACAGAAACTGATGTGTAAAAATAGGTGTTAGGAGAGGACATTTTCTTTTTCTAGATTTATAACTTTGCCTGTCGGCATGAGATTATCGGTTATATATATGTACCTATCTTTTTTCTTTTTTTTAGTACAATTGATAGCCTAAACTACAGGTGAGGGGGATTTCTCACTCACACTACACAACTATGATGCCGTGGGTATTTCTCACACACACACACACACAACTCTGGTCTACAAGTTAAGGCCATTTTTCACTGGTTAGACCCCATTGGCTACACCTACATGTACCTATCTAAAATATCATTCCCAGTCCGTAGTCTTATGCCCACTTGAAATGAACACCCAAAATAATAAAGGTAACAATAAAGTTACAAATTTCAATTGCATACTTAACCAGCACATACAAACAAGTAAAACAAGCACATTGCCTCAATCAGTCTAAGTTTAAGGAGAAAACGGGGAAGGAGCGACTTAATATTACTATTCATGCTTAGAAGGTGAAGCAGTGATAACAGAGCACACTGTTTGTATGAGAGCGAGTAGGAGGAGAACAACAGCTGCAAAGACAGAAATAGACGCCCAAGGTGTGTTGAAATAATTTTGTCTCAAATTTGCCTTCCATTTGTTCCAGGACGATCTATAGTACTTGTTCAGGTCTTCACAAAGAGTTCCATAATAGAATACATGCAGAAAGCGAATAGGCTTAGAGGCAAGTTGGGTAATCATAGATGACGCCTCACTTGCGTTATAGTGAGTGTCAAGAATTCCATACTCAACAAGCAACTCCACATCCTTCGGGTGCTCACAAAACGACCCATAATGTTAACATAATCATTTATGTAGTTGTCGTATATGCAATGGCATTGTTCAAATGCAACCAGATTTTCGAGGATCCACAGGTGGGTAGTACTTAAAAGTATTTTGGAATTTCCAGAATCCCATCCGCGAATTGTATGTCAACTAAGTTTTTGCCTGATCTGACCTTAAGCTTGACTCCAGCTTGATGTAGCTCTGTGAGGGTCGGTATCCTTACAGTTTCAATAAGTTGCCTTCCTTCTGTTTGAAATTCTGATTCCAACGGTAGACAGAGAGTTCTTATAAGATGAACAAAGTGTTCTACTTTAGAACTAGAAGAAGATATTATTTTCCATTTGTCGTTATCCCACCCAAGTTGTCCTAAGAAAGCTTCAGTAATATTAAATATGGAAAGCCCCCGCTAGTGTTATTGCCAGAACTTGGAGAGTCAATTATTTCAAGGTCAAAAATATCCTCTAGAATGAAGAACGGCAGCTGATTTTCAACCTTCAACAAGTCAGGTACTACATCCAGGAGCATATATGGTTTGTTTAAAATGCGGTCTCCTTCTTGTTTTAAATGTTTGAAATCCCTTAATAAGAGCTCAAGAACAAAGGCAGCATCCACTAGAATGATTCTTACAAATTCATCGCTGCTAAACTTAATGGGTTCTGCATAACAACTTCTCAGTTTTTCTTCTCGGTCCCTTATTTTCTTTATGTAATCTTCCAAGCTTACATTCGTCCGATGTAGAAAATATTGCAGGTACCTAAGTTTGTGCTCTTCCATGGCTTTCAGGGCTTCATTTCCATGGTTTAAGTGGACCCAATAGAGACTACATCAGGTATGTAGGCTCTTCATTGACACGCCGTAGGCGATCCGGAATTTGTAGATACAACAATCAGGATGATAGTGGAGACAAGCTATCCAACTCCTCTCTTATTGAAGTTTCAATGGAACAACGGACCCTTTTCTTGCATCATTTGGAGCAGCTTGATTGCTTTTTTCCATTTGCTGCGTGATGATGAGTACAACTTGCTGACACACAATTAACAAATCTTTCGTTGTTAACATTCCAACATATGGCAAACTTTTTAGTATATGACCATTACACATTCAGGTAATATCATTAATTCACATATTATAACGTGAAACGTTAATAATAAAAACATGTTATTACATGAGCAGATTGGTACGCACGTAGCAGTGTTACCCACGAAAAATTTATTGGTAGATATGCTCCAACCGAAAACTATAATTAGCAAATAAAAAAATAAAAAAATATATACCAAACACTATATGTTTTTCACTTACTCCAGTACTGTTTTATGCAAATTTACAACTTCTTGAAAGACCACTATTACTATAAGCAAATCAAATATCACTAAAACATATTATTTAAAGATAACAATCTAATTTTATATACAATTTAATTAAATTTGCCACATAAATCAAGGCTTTGAAAGTAGGGAGATTCACTATTATACACAATATAGGAGCCCGAATTCTTAATTTTTTTTATAAAAAAAAACCTACATGAAATGGGCTTAGAAACACACCCAAAGCTCATTTATAATATACACAAGAGGCCTTCGAACTTCCTATAAATTACAAAATTGCCATCGATTTCTTAAAAACGAGCCCAACCTTAAAACCTCATAAAAAACCCAAAACACTCAATAAGGCATCAAAGTAATTTAATAATTAAAATTAAATTCAATAGGGACAACTGTCAGTTTTTGGTTTTGTTTATAGAAATTAAATGTGTAGGGTTTATCTATATCATTAGTGTTGAGAATGAGTATATAACTAAATATCTCTCGAAAGTAATTAACCATGTGCTGGAAAAACTTACCAGAAAATCAAGACTTATTTTGTTTCTCTTTGCATCCCCCGTTAATTGTTCATATTCTTAGACCAGCTTCAAAGCATGCCTCGGTTTAATTGGTTCGAATAATAAAAGCAGAAAAGCATTGTTTTCTTTTTCCTCTTTCGAACCTGCAAAAGAAATGTTAGTGTTGATCAGTTTTTCACATCAAGCTTGGTTTAGTGAAATAAAGCACTTCATTGATTTCTACCTTAAATTAACGGGGGTTTTTTTTTTTTTTTTTTTTTGAATATTTTTGGGGGTTATATGGCGATGTTCCAAGGGGTGGAACAAAAATTGTATCCTTTTCGTGTTAACAAGTATCACTCAAAATGGCTGATGTTCAAGGAAATACAATCTGGATATTGCAATTATATATAGCCATTCATAAACGGAAGAAGAGGTGGAAACCAAATCTACTTATTGGCCAAAGTTCGAATTCACTGTATGTATATTATGCCAAAATCTAAAAACCAACCTTAGATACAAATACACGGTACAACTTCAACCTTCAATGAAAGAAGCAAATTTAGAAGAACAGAATATAAGCAGCAAAGAGAAGTACAGCCCTGTTAAAGTAATTCCAAGTGTGAAGAAAGAAAGGAATTGAGTGCTAGTACCTCTACAGACTACAGCTAAACAAATTTTCTATTGATTCTTTAGATTTTAGAGAGCAGTTTACTCCTTAATTTGGTAGATGTAGGACTGTGCAACTTCAAGCTTTAATGAAAGAAGCCAAGTTAAGGGGACAAGTCAGAGACAACGAAAATTTGCTCGGCTTCATTTTCAAATTTGCTGCTTAAAAGGAAATTTAATATGTTTGTTTCACAAATTGTATTGTCACAAAATCAAGGATTGAAAACAAAAAGTAATATTATGTGAAAGAGAAACTTACCTGCAGAAACTGAAGAACTCCTCTAGTTTCTTCTCTTTCGCTACGTACTCCCGCGTTCAAGTTATTATTCTTACAATGTACAGACTATATACATACACTCTTATATAATGGCGAGAAGGCTCTAATTAACCTTTTTTTGGCTTCATTGGATGGGGCAAGAATGGAATTGTGTACCTTGGGTGTGGAAGTGTTCTACCATTTGAGCAAGAAATTCCCACATATTCTTTAACTACTTTTCAAGCATGCATATTCCTCCCTATCAATCTTTGGTTTCTTCTTTTACTGTGTATAGCAAGGATCCAGTATACTATGTTTTTAAATTATCTTTTCTGCACTAGTTTGCTTCAATCAAGAAACAATTAATATCTTTTGTATCATCATCATGAAATACCAAGTAGCCCATACTCTTCTTCTACGTTAATATACCAATTTGTCATGAAATGATAAATTGGATTTTTTTTTAAGTTTAAGGGATCTTGTCGATTATATTAGAGAACAATTGAAACTGCAAAGTTATTTTGAAGATGATGGCAGAACCAAAATGTGTATAGCTTATTCTATAATTTCTTCATTAAAACAAGAGGTTTCTAGTTTTCAACAACACAAATATGAATCTCCCATGCAAAGATAAACAATAAAGCAAGCACGGATTAGTCAAATTGCCTTCAATTACTCTATAATACTTCAATTCATATATTGTCCTATTTCACATGTACATCTGCTTTTACTGAAGGGTTAACTGTTGATTTACCTCTTGAACTTATACGTTACTTTCAATTTGCACACTCAACTTTTTTTTTTTTTTAGAAAATTAAGTGCATGAACTAACGGTGGTGTTTGGATGAAGTAATTCTAATTTCATGGAAATTGTAAATGACGGAATTTCCAATTACATCATTTAAAAATTCCGTCAATTGCAATTTCAGCGTTTGGATTCATATATGCGGAATTTAGAGAATGACAGAAATTACAATTTCACCTGTTTGGATAGTCATCACATAATTAGAATTTACGTAAGAACTTTTTTTTATATTTTATTTTTACAACAGTCTTGTATATAAAATATGATAGGAATAATTAGCATGGTTCAACACATTATTATATATATATATAATTAGAAAGACTTGAGATGTACGAAAATGTCTAACAGCACATACCTCAATTGTTACTAATGTAAAGAATTGCAACTATAGCTTGTCTAATTTAAAAAAGCATAAATCACGTAATTGAAAAAAAATGAAGCTAATCATCCCAACCAATGTTTCAACAAATAGCAAAAATTAAAAATGTCACTAAATATAAAATGTGTCTACGCTTTTGGTGAAATAAACATCAACACACCATTCCCTTCTTTCTCTCAGTTGGAATTGTCTTTACATGAGAAACTGTTTCTCATTTTCTATAACCAAGAGCATGCCTTCAGTTGTTTCATTTGGACTAAGATCTGGAATTGCAATGACTTCATTATATACTTCTGTGGATCAAGCTTTTGTGTAGTAGAATTGATAAAGTGTTCCAAAGATGAAGCCATTTTAGCCACTGAATCAGCAAGAACATTAGTTGTACCTCTTTTTTGGGTGGGGGAATATCAGAAGGTTTTGATTTCTTCTCTTTGGACAACTAGAGCTGGGTGAAACATCATCAACCTGACAACTCTCAAACCTTGAGTATCACTTTCCAAATCAACAATATTATTGGGATCACTCTCAGGAGTCCATAACCTAGCAGCTTCTGCACATGTTTCAGCACCCTCTCCCGTAGCTCTATCTTTTCCACATAAATCCACTATATCATCCCAGTTTGCAATCACTTTAAATCGAAAAGTTCTAGCATCTTCATGAGACTATCAAGCAAAAAATCAAGTTAACCATTTATTTACCACAATTTTAGTCATACAAAAAGATATAATTGCATTATAAATTACCTTCACATACTCATCCCAACATTGTCTTCATCTACACTGATCATCTTCTTGTTGCATCCCAATTGAATCCACTCTGACTTAATATATCACTGACTATACCATAAAACCTTTTCCAAGTTTTAACACGATTTCTTATGTTATCCGCCAATGAACGCTCCATTTGTATATTCCATCGAAAATAGGCTTTGTCATCTCCTTCAGTGTCATTAATTTGCTTGTCTTTTCTTCTCCTTTGCTTTATTTTGTTTACTTTTTCTGCCATCTTATGTATTTAAAATGATTATAACAACAATATTAATAAATATGATCAACAAATATTTGCATCCAAAAATGATCAACATATATAACAAAATAGACACATAAAACTTAATAATAGGAAAAAAAAACGATCAATAAAGAGGAGTACACATTTATTAAAACTGATAAGAAAAAACATGATTCAAATGTTTACAACTCCATACATAAATTTAACTTGAGACAGTTCCAACTCAATTAATATATATTGACTGAAAATCATGAATTAGTGGCGCCTCGTGCTTGATAATCAAGAAACATCTGCATTGCTAATGTGTCACGAAAAGTAGTCCATTGATCAGTGACTTGAACACTTGTAATCCTATTTGTGTTACCCTCTACTGTAGAATGATTTGATAACTCATGATCCACAGAAGCAGATTCAGTTCAAGGAAGAATAAGAGAAAAAGCAAAGAGGAATTCAAACTAAACAAATTTTGAATATGGACATCGATTCAGAAAAAAAAGAGAAGAGAAGCCGGAAGAAACACTTGAGAGAGAGAGAGAGAGAGATAGGACTTACCGAAAAGGTCGGAGGCGCTTGAGGAAGAAAGGCGTTTGGTGAATGGAGGTGAGAAGTTTGACCTTGCGTATGAATATTTCTCTAGACTCTGTCTTTCTTACCTTGATTGTTCCTTGCAAATATTCTTGTCAGATTGAAAGACAGAGAGGAGAAATAAAATAAAAGCAAAACCCTGGTTCCACCCGCTGAAAGAAATCAATATAGCAGACAAAAAGAGGCACAAGGAAAGAAATTGAAAACTGAAACTCACCAGAAAACTTAGCAGAACACCATCAAGAGATTACCCATGACGCGCAGCTTGTTCTCTTTGAAGAAGATAGGTTATTCTTGAAATTTTGGTAGGCAGAAGATGAAAATTTTGGCGGGCAGAAGATAGGTTACCGCGGGAAGAAGATGAAAATTTTGGTGGGCAGAAGATAGGTTATCACGAGCAGAAGATGAAAATTCCCTCTCTGTTGGGAATTGTACAATTCCGCCTATTACCATGGAATTTCAACTTGGGATTTTAGATGTGCAATTCCCATGATATTTTCTACGTGTAATTTGGCAATCCTGAGTTGATTTTGCAAACGCTGAACTTTCCCTTTTCTACGCTCCAAATTCCGACTTTTATTAAAATCCCGAGTTATTTATACCGCATCCAAACACACCATAATTTTTATTGCCAATTCCCCCTACCAACTGTCATCCAGTAGTCTATCAAATCATTAAAAAATATATATTTTTGGAAAAATAAATTTAAAACAAATAAAAAAATCCCATGGACCCACAGACCCAAAACCCACCCCTCACCACCACCTGCCGTTTTCTTTTCTCCACCCATTCCCCCATGACAAACCACCCTCCACTCCAGACCAATCCCCACCCACAGACCCCTCATCCCTTCTATTTTTTTCACCCCTGAACCCAGCATGAGGTTATATGGTTAATACATTTTTCTTAATTGTTTTTTTCACCCACGTGTAAGTGTATCGAATCTAGCTTTAATATGTATTTGGGTCCTCGGGACAAGAATTCTATCCTTTCTTCCTAATTATATGTATGGGAAAAATAATAAATCAATTATGTTTTTTTTTTAATCTGGGTTCGAAATGAACTATGAATGGAGTTGTTGGAGGCTTAAAAGTTATAAGCTCAAGAAAGGGAGGAAAATATATGTACATTTGGGTCGGAGGCAAAGGTCCAGTCATCTACCGTCCAGTAATATACAATATCGAAAAAGGCTTAAGAGTTGTAATAAGGTGACATACGCCCACGTCGGCTAACGCTAGCATATTTCATAAGTGTATTATATGTCTTCTAAGTTTATCATAGTTATGTGTCAATTTTAGATCCAATTGCACACACACCCAAAATACAGAAACAAAATCATAGAGAATACACGTTTTTCATACTTATATTTTGAATATGCATTGCGTTTTTTCGAAGAAAAATAAAATGTATTTCATGTTTTGAAATAGGGCTTCACTTATGTTTTTGCACAAAACCTCCCTTGATAAAGGATGCTTAGATTAATGACTGTAGTATCCTACCGACTTGAAGATTTTCAATGATTTGTTACATTTGGAGTACCCAACATAACAGCTCTGTGATTAACAATAAGTTTAAAAAATTTCAACAGTTTCATACCTAACAAGCGTAGAGAAACAAATAAAACAACCACATTGCTTCCATCACTCTACATGCACAGAGCTCACTTTCACTAACCACAGAGGCTATATTTTCTACATATACACTAACTTTTTCATTCTCCAGCTCTCTTACACCTCTAGGCTGGTGACAAAACCCAGCTCGTGTCATGTGGAGGACCAAAAGGAAATGACAAGGAGAAAACGGCTAAGGAGAGACTTACTCTCAACGCTTAGAAGGCAGATCAGAGATAACAGAGCACACTGCTTGTATAAAAGTGAGTATGAGGAGACAAATAGCCGCAGCAATTGAAATAGTTGCCCAAGGTGTGTTGCAATAGTTTTGTCTCAAGTTTTGCCTGCCATTTGTGCCAAGACTTCTGCAGTACTCGTTGAGTTCTTCACAAAGAATAGCAAAATAGAAGTCATTAGAGTCCACAATGACCCCATCCGCAAGGTTGTTATCAGAGTAGAACCCTCCACTGCTGTCACCGAGCCTATTTTCCACGATTCCATGCTTAACAAGCAACTCCACATCCTTTGCGGTGTTCACAAAGCGATCCATGATGACAACATAAATCATTTATGTAATTCTCCATGCAATGGCATTGTTCAAAGGCAAGGAGGTTTCTGATTGTAAGCTCTGTCTCATCACTTATTGCTAATTTTGGAATTTCTAGAATCCCATTAGCGAATCGTATGCCGAATAAGTTTTTCGGTGATCCCACCTTAAACTTGACTCCTGCTCTGTGTAACTCTGTGATGCTGGGTGTGTTTAGAGTTTCAAAGTGGCCCTTTAGCATGTGGTTTCAATGGTAGAGGTAGATACAAATTTCTACAAAAATCTACAAAGTGTTCTACTTTAGAAGCACATAATTTTCTCCATATTGCCATCCGTTCCCTCTATATGCATTAGAGTTTTGAAGAAATTGGTGGCAAAGGTTGAGTATGGAAAGCCTCTCAATATTGTCATTGTTAGAAGAGACTTTGATTTTTTCGGGGTCAAAAAGTTCCTCAAGAATGAAGAATGGCAGCTGATTTTCAAGCAACCGCAATGTCAGGGCCATACGTCCTGCAACATCCATGTTTGTTAAATATGCGGTCATTTTTCATCCTGCAATTCATGGAACGATACCTCAACAAGACCTCAATGATGAAGGCGGCATCCACTAGAATGATTCTCACAAATTCATCACTGCTAACCTGAATGGTTTCTGCATAACAACTACGCAGTTTTGCTTCTTGGGATTTTACTTTCTGTACATAATCCGCTAGGCTTACCCTGGTCCGACGTATATAATCTTGTAAGGTACCTCTTTTGTGATCTTCCATGGCTTTTAGGCCTTCCTTGCCATGATGAAGTGGGGCCTATAGAGACCACCTGAGGTGTGTAGGCCTTTTCACTCACACGCCGTAGTCGTTCAGGAACTCTATAAATGCAACACAAGGAGGAGAGGGGGAGACAAGCATCCAACTCCTCACTCATTGAAGTTACTAATGGAATGCAAGGATTTTCAATATCATGTGGAGCTTGATCGCTTCCTTCCATTTTCCGCTGATGTGTTTGTTGTTGTCAATCGTAATGGATGATAATGAATGATAGTCACTGACACAACAATAAACAAATTTTTCAAGATGGTTGAGAAAATTAATACAAACATTGCAACTATAAGACCAAACACACAAAGACTTTTGATCCTCGTAACTCTTACATGCCACACTAGTGCCTTAAGAATTCGATTTGAATGCACCAAATTCATTCAAAATTCTTCTGGTCAACTCTGTTTCTTGTAATTATTCTTGGAAGATTCTAATGCAGTTTTCATTGAAAAATTCTAATCAGTACGAAAGTTTAATTTACATTAACATACAAACACCAGTTTTTTTTTATGTGTTCGAAAGGAAAAGAATTGAAAGTCTTGAATGAATTATTACATTTAAAAAAAAAAAAAAATCTTTTTCGTGTTCTGGATTATTGGAGCTTCTAATAAAACAAATTCTTTGTGTAATGATATCAGATGGTAGATTATGCTTCCAGTCAAGAAGACAAACCAAAATCCCATTAGAAGAGAAGAAAATTGTATACGACATTTACATAACCTTTTGCTCAATTCCAATTTCCAACTAAATGAAACACAAGACACTTAAAAGCTTCAAGAAATTGGATGTGCAAGCAAACATTGAAAAATAAAGAAAGACAGAGAAAGGAGTTGGGCATTGAAAACATACCTGCTATGGATTGAACCCAAGGTTTTTTTTTTTTGCCTTTGGTAGATGAGTAGCTAAAAAAGCTCAATGCAGATAGCTTGCTCTTCTGCTAGATTTCATATAAGAACTAGTGAAGCGGGTTTGGAAGTCAGGTCAACTCCTCATGTAGCTTCTTGCCATTGCCTTGACATGTCTATGCACGTCTTGGGAAAGTTTGAATAATCCATTGCAGGCGCCACGACAACTAAAGAACCAACATTTGTACAAGGGGTTTGTCTATACCTTTGACTGTAAGTAAAATATTTTGTATCTTCTCTTGTGTTTCGGTGAAGTTTCTGTGTCCTTTGTGCGGAGTCTGCAATGCTTATTCCATGAAAATGTTCTGGGAAAAAATGAGGTTGTTTCTTACTAGATTTAAAATGCTCTGGAAAAAAAAAAAAAAGCCAACGGGGTCTAGCGAAGTGAAAATGGTCTTGATTTGCAAACCAGAGGTCTCAAGTTCAAACCCCCATGACATTAGTTGTTTGTGTGAGAAACTCCTCCTATCGCTTGTACTAAAAAAACATAAAATAATAAATACATAAAATTCTTAAACGGATTGATGATGAAAAATATCAAACTCTCTTTATATCCTTTTTCCTTGGACTTGAGCTGTTGTTTAGTCTTGGACTCTTCCCACATCATGTTGGGCTTGTCTTCTTCTTGAGCATTGCATACTAGTTTTCTAGGCCCAGAATGCTTTGAATTAGTTTTTGTCTTTATGGGCCTTGGGACCAAACTTAACCACAAAAAGAAATAAAGATTTGATCACCACCATAGATAAATTAATTAAAAAACAAATTAATTTTTACAGAGATCGATAGACATTGGAAGAATTTTTTTTTTCTTTTTATACTGATAAATTTATAACACAGAAATAAAAAATATTTCATCAGAAACAATCTTGATAGGAGAAACCTACAGTTTGAATTCATTCACTGAAAATTTGGACAAACAATAGAAATATTACATTCATCATCTAGATTTTTCAGAGCTCTTCTCATAATATACATAGATTAAGGATTTGAGTTCACAGGCTTTCCTCGGATCCTTTATTTGATGAGGACCCGAATTACTACTAGTTTCCAAAAGTGTTCCTGCTAGAACCATGTGAGTGAATAAAATAAATAATAAAAACAGAGATGAGTCTACATATTTCATTCTCAGAAGAGAAAGCGGCAAAGCAGGGGACTTAACCCTTTAATGGTTAAGTAGCAGAGATAACAGAGCACACCGTTTGTATGAGAGTGAGTGTGAGGAGAACAACAGCGGCAATGACAGAAATAGATGCCCAAGGTGTGTTTGAAATAATTTTGTCTCAAATATGCCTTCCATTTGTTCAGGACGATCTGCAGAAGTTGTTCAGCTCTTCACAAAGGTCGCGTAACAGAATCTATCGACAAAGAAAAGAGCCTCAGAGGCAAGTTTGTAATCATAGATGACACCACGCTGGTGGTACCCGCAGTTTTCAAAATTCCAAACTCAACAAGCAACGCCACATCCTTTGGAGTGTTCGCAAAACGACCCATGATGCTAACATAATCGTTTATGTATTATCTTCTATGCAATTGCATTGTTCAAGGCAATGATATTTCCCAGGGTCCTCAGTTTGTCACCAGTTGTCATTATTTTAGGAATTAATGAGAGTTCCATTTGCAAATTGTATGTCGACTAAGTTTTTTGCTTGATCCTACCTTAATTTGACTCCAGCCTGTGCATCTCTGTGATGCTAGGTATGTTTAAAGGTTTTGAGCTCCCCGGCATCTCTTGATTCTGATTCGAATGGTAGAAAGAAAATTCTTATAAGATCAACTAAGTGTTGCACATTAATAGAACTAGAAGAAGAAGATATTCTGTTCCATTTGTCTCCCTTCCCCTCCAAATTCAATATTCCAGCTGTGAAGAAATTCTTAGAAATATTAATTAATTCCTAAAAGAGTCGGTTATTATGTATGTGTGATAAAGATCCTCAAGAATGAAGAATGGGAGCTGATTTTCAAGCATCCACATGTCAGGCTGTACATACCTGAACATCCACGGTTTGTTTAATAAGCGGTCTCCTTAATGTCCAGATTCTTTCAGATAGAACCTCAGTAAGAACTCAATAGTGAAGGCAGCATCCACTAGAATGAATTTTACAAATTCATCACTGCTAAACTTGATGGGTTCTGCATAACAACTTCTCAGTCTTGCTTCTTGGTCCCTAATTTTCTTGATATAGTCCTTCAAGCTTACCTTAGTCCGACGTATAAAATCTCGTAGGTACCTCTTCTTCTGCTCTTCCATGGCTTCTAAACCTTCCTTGCCATGATGAAGTGGAACTATAGAGATGACCTCAGGTGTGTAGGCCTTTTCATCCCGACGTCGTATATATGTCATCGGGAACTCTGTAGATACAACACGAAGAGGACAAGGTAGGGAAGCTATCTAAGGCCCAGTTTGGGATTGCTGTCACTTTTTAAAAAAGTTGTTTTTGCTGTGCCTTGAAATAATTAGCTGTAAAGTAAAGCAGCTTCATGTTTGGTAAACAATATTTTAAAGCGTTAGTACAAAAAGCAGTGTCAAAACTGTTTGGTAAATTTTAATACAAAATTGTTGTAACTGAGAATAATGATTAAAATAGACATGATGTTGAAAGTGTTATGTACTAATCATGTGGTGGTAGTGGTGATGGAGTGGAGGTGTTGGTGGTAATGAAGTTGGAGTTGGTGGTTGTGGTAGTGGTGGTGGTGGTGGGGACGGCGGTTGTGGAGTTGGTGGTGGCAGTGTTGTTGTGGAGATGGTGGTGAATGTGGAGGTTTTGGAGGAGGTGGTAATTGTGGTGGTGGTGGTGGTGGTGGTGGCGGTGGTTGTAGAGGTAGTGAATGTGGTGGTGCAAGTGGTGAAGTTGGATGTGGAAGTGGAGGTGGTGTCATTTTTGAAAATGAATGATGGTATTTTGGGAATTTAAAAAATTCATTAAAGGTTCATCTTTGCTTTTTTTTTAAAGCAGTTTTGAAAAGCAACTCAGGGTCTGCTTTTAAAAGCCGCTATCAAAGGCCACTGCTTTTAAAATAATTGAGACATTTTATTTTTACTAAACACCTTAAACTGCTTAACTTTAACTTATTCAAGGTATTTTGTTATTTGGGTTATTTTTTGATGAGTTTATTTATTATTTGGGTTGGTGTTATTATTTTGATGAAATTTATGATTTACATAATACCTATATGAGCTTGATTTATTGAATGATGTTTTTATTAATTGAATAAATTTGGTGCGTTTTTTATTTTTATTTTTGTGTTGTTTCATCTTAAAAAGAAAATCGGAACTTTAACATTATGACACCATAAAGTAACAATTCTGGATCCACCACTGCCCTCAACCATATGAGTCACTGAACATGCAAATGAATACAATATGAATGATAAAGTTGTTTGATAAATCAAAAACTTAATTTTCCAAAGTTTATGAACTGAAAACATGATCGTTAAAGTTCTCTAAACAAAGAAGACAAAGGTCTTATTTTATAGACTTTTTCTTTACCAGAAAGAAACTGTTGAAAACCAAATCTCCAATTTCCAAGGCTTGATGGAAAATCAGGAAAGTATCTTTCCCATTCTAGAGATAGGTCTTATTAGTCAAACCAATAGGAAATGAGATATTTAAGAAAGGAGATTTTGATCAATATCAATATCAAATGAATTCTTACATGCCTATTCAACTATTATAAGCGTATCTTGACTCCTTGATATTGTGATATGATTGAAACATGATATCCACATTAGAAAATTAAGGGGATGTTAAAAACATGAAAGTACGTAATAGGATAATCAAATTGATTTGGGCCAAAATTGCCTAAAAAGAAAACACTCCTAAATAAACTTCAATTCACTTTTAAAAACAGTAAATCAATAAAACGTGATTGAATCATCCTTTAAAACAATTCCCTAATATACATGCATGATAATGACATCACTTACCCCTGAATCAAATGCCTTTCACTGGTCAAGCCACAAGTCTGTGTTTTGGAGATTGCTGAGCTGCATCAATCCTGCCATGTCAATTCTGCCCTAGGCTCTCTCAAAGCACGTTTACAACCTATGCTAACATATACTAGAGTTTATGCTCCTAATTTCGTACTAACAGACACACGTAGAAATTGTTAGAGATTGGAAGTTTTTATCATTTTTTCTTCCAGTCTCCCACCACTCACTAATACAGATTACTCATGTGATGAGTTTACAAAACCTATTTATCAACTCTCCCAAGACTATACTTCTTCTCAAAGGACTAGATCACTTTACCTCTATCTCTGTGAATTTAAAAAGTTGAAACTTTATGTCAAACCTCGACAAAAGATGAACTTCCATAAGTTACGTTAAATTTGGATTTGTTGAACTTAACTGGTTTTACTTTCTCTGTCAGTGTTTGATGACTTATTTGTTATTTACTTTTTTTTTACTTGATCTTCCATCAATGGAAATGTGTTCCACCAACGTGAGGAAGAAAAATATGCACAAATTAATATATTTAATAGAAGCCCAAGATTTCGGAAGCACATAATTTCTACAAAAATCTACTAAGTGTTCTACTTTACAAACTTCTTATGTCTACCAATTTTCTAATAAAATTAATTTCTCTGCGGTGCTTAGATTCATCCTCTGTGTGTCCTTAGTTTTAATAGAAATTGGAAGTTTCCATCATTTTTGCTTTAAGTCTCTCTTCTGAAGGAAGTTGAGGTTCCACTTCCACCCCGTAATCAAAACTGTCAGGTTGACTTATGGCAAACAATGTAAATATGTAGGACTATTATGACCTTTTATAGCATTTTTAGTTTGAATTTGTGTTTTATACATAGATTTCAAAATTAATAGGTTGGTGTCTAGGAAATAGAAATTGTAAGGGCTTATATTAGACTAGCCCTCTTAAAAAAATATATTAATTAATGAATATTTGTTCTTCTTGTTGTTTTGAAGTAGTGGTGGGAGGCAGACCAACCAAAAAAAAATAGTGAAGGCTTATAAGATGTCACGCCCAGGACCCGGGGGTAGGTGGAAATCCCGTGCCCGGTGCGTGAGAAAATAAAAAGTAAATAAAATAAAAAGAAGCCGAAGCATAAATAACTTTTCTTATAAAAATAGTTTCAAAAATCTGTACAACTTTACAATACATAATATAAAGCTCAATCACTCTCATCTAATTCAGCCTGAACCGGTTTAGTCCTTGTCTTGCCCACTAATTCATCTGAAAATTAACAAGGTGAGGGATGAGCAACCACCGCTCAGTGAGTAGATTATGTAATATGCCAGTCAAGCAATGCCGTTTTACACACTCTAGAAAATATCATGAAAAAATACACCAATCCAGATCATATCACATTATCCCTTCATATTTTGGTTATCCTTCATAGCATGTAACCAACCACGTGATCCCTATATTGGCTTCACTGCCCTATGTCCCCGTGTGGTACATCTATCCCTCGGATATTCCAACATTGGAAGTTCTCATGTTCCATGAATAATACATACTTCATATTCCAATCAATATATGTATAGTGTGAAAGATTGCACCAAATTAGACATGCTTGACTTGAAATAGAGAGATATTTGTAAATAGAATAAATCCACGATAATTCATGGTTTTCATATTTTATCACAAAATAAGAACTTTTAGAACACATTACATAAACCACTCACCTCGCTAATGAGAACCCTTTAAATAAATTGGCAAGATAACCCATCTACCTCTCTCCTCCAAAATCACCTCTCTCTCTCTCTCTCTCTCTCTAAAAGAACTATCATCTTCTTCTCAAATAATTTTTGCTTGAAATGAATGAACATCTATTCCTATTTATACTACAATAAAGTCGGGCAACAAATCACTTCTTATTGGATGGTGCAATGGCGGTTGACTAATACTTGCCATCCAAGTTATATTCTAGCTATGTAGATAAGATTGTTAATGATGAATTGACAAAGCTATAGCCATGCTAACTTAGCATTTGGCTTTCTTGACACGTCTACACTATCAATGACTAAGCATAACCATATATAATAATAGGATATATATATAATACACACACACATATATATATATATATATATATATATATATATATATATATATATATATATAAAGAATAAGATATTTATCTTAATAGAATAATATATGTAATAAAATAAGATATACATTAAATAAGATGTAAATATTTATTTCTTCAAATTATTAATATATATACTTTTAAAATACAGTCTTCACATAAGAGCATTACAATCATGCTCCTTATTTTTAGTTAAAATTTAACTATAAAAAAAAAAAAAGTTATTATAGTAGCTCTTTATAAAATTTGAACTCCAATCATACTCTCTAGTTTATGGAGTCATAAATACTATGCATAAAACAATTAATTAAAAGTTTAAACTATGCATAAAACAAAGCAACATTAAATTATAGAGAGCCACTATGAGTCATTTCTCTCTCCTCAGATTTTGGAGTTCCTAGAGGTCTCCCTATTTTAGGAGGTGATAGGGAGCATGGTTGGGGTTGTATTTTTCCAATTTCCTCCCTAAAATTTGTTTAAGGATGTAGTTTAGAGAGTCCATTGTGAATGCTCTAACTCTAGTAAAACATGAGTGATGTGGACAGCATATGTTACGTCGTATTGAAAATTTTGGGTCCTTTAATTGGTTAAGTTTAGAGAATCCACAATGTGCTCCTAAACCATCTCCTCAGACAAATTTTAGGGAGAAATTTGAAAAGTACAATTCCAAACATGCTCTCTATCCACCTCCTAAAATAGGGAAAACCTTTAGGAGCTCATAAATCTGAGGAGAGAGAAAGGACTCTTAGTGACTACATATAATTTAATATTGCTTTGTTTATACACATTTAAACTTTTAATTAAATCAAATTATTTTTTTATATTATTTTGTATAGAGATGGACCAATTATATTGAATTAAAAAATAATTAAAGTATTTATGACTCCTAAACTAGAGAGTACGATTAGAGTTCAAATTTTATAAAGAGCTCCTAAAATAGCTTTTGTGTGTTTTAAACTAAATTTTAACTAAAAAATAGAGAGCATGGATTGTAGATCCTCTAATATACCTTAATTTGAAGGTTCTTTATTTATTAATATTATTGGCAGAACATCTTTGGCTGCCATCCACAACTGGCAGACATCTTTGCTGTTCATCACAATTGGGACACAATGATAGAAAATGGATAGTAATGCAGATGTTACCAGCAATCCACGACAACGAAGGCTGCGCAATACTTGTCACCTTATAGCCACCACCTACACCACAAGACCAATTGTGTAGGCCAGGAGGCTTTCCAATTTTAATATATATATGGAGAGAAAAAATAAAATAAAAATCATCTATTATCATATATATTATACAATAAAGATTATGCTCCATCCTCCATGCACGTGCATGCCCCTTACAGCTGAAAACATGGTTAGCTGGATTTATAAGATCTTTTGTTTTTCTGGGAATTTTCTGAACCAAGGAAAATCAAGTAAAATTAATAAAGCATAAATTGGAAAGGGAAAATATCTAGAGGATGCATGGTAGGATTGCTCCTGCCAACAATTGTACCCTTTAATTATATAGGGACATATTTTTTTTTTGCTTTCATGACATGTCGTCCTAAAATTATTGTTCCTAGCTGGCTCTCCTCCACCCCCTCTCGGTTGAAAACCTATTGTGTAAATCTTCAATCCTGAATGATGCACCCAAAACTCAAGTGTCCCACGCCAATTATTGCTCTCATACCACTTGTTGCAATATTTAATGATTAACTATTTATTTTATGGACCATCCAGCAGGTTTTGTCTCAAAAGTCAAAAACCTCCGGCACCTTTTTCCCACGTGCAACCGTCGTATTTGACTCACAATTATGTCTGATACATATCACATCATGCCACTTGCCTCAAATGAATATAAGTGAGTGAGGCAGTGGGAAGTAATTAAGCTCTGTATTGGCAGGTGGAGTGTTACTTCTGGGTACCCCTCATCATTCGTCTATAAAATGGTGAAGCCAGTTGCTATTGCTACCATAAGAGCCAGCTCCAACTTCTTTAATTTCTTGCTTCATCCACTAACTACATCTATTGCCAAGTTAATTTCAGTCCTAATGGGGTTTCATCTCCCACTCATCTTTGCTCTTCTCAGTGTAAGCTCTGCAATTTTATTAACTTTTCCATTATCGCTCATTGTACTCTAAATGAAGGAAAGTTTTGTGTTCCTATTATTCTCTCCGATTTTATGTAGTAAGTGTCGTCCACTAATTAATTACACTTTGTGATTTGATTTTAATTAGAGTTGGAATTAATGTTGCAGCTAGCAGCAGTGGCACTGGCAAACCATGCTGCTCAACCAACACCTCAACTTTACTGGAACTCCGTCCTGCCAAACACACAGATGCCAAGAGCTATCAGTGAACTTCTGCATCCTGGTTTGTGTTAAGCACTTTAGAATCTTAGATATCTTTTCTACCTGCCATTTTACTAAAATTTGTTCGACCACATATTTATCAGTTAACTACTGTTTTCAAATTTATTATTAAACTCGACAAAAGTCATTGCATGAGAGTGTTTCTCCTAAAGTTGGGCTAATATTTAATTCTAGTGCATTTGTTCATACAGTTAAGCCTGATGTGGAAAATCATCACTGGGCTTCAGCTCAGTCTAGCCCCCTTTCACTCGTATTCATAAACTGTAAAAACATACATGAGTAATTATAGTATGGTACTAGAGTACGTACAGCAACATATTCACAAATGTGTCACTCACTCTTCAATTGGCTGATCACTTATTTTCCATTATGACGTTGCTATATATAATTTGCAGACCCCACAAATGAAGAAAAGAGCACAAATGTCATGAATGCTGTTGGGAATGGAAAGCCAATTGACCAAAAGGGCAAACCTGAAAATACTGTACTACCAGAGCTACGAGTCCCATTTTTTTACAGGGTATATGATCATCCAACTGATAATCAACTCCATTATAAAAACGTAGCTATTTTCTTCTTGGAGAAGGACATGCGCTCTGGCACAACAATGAACTTCCAATTCCCTAGAAATTCAAACACGGCTACTTTCCTGCCACGAGAAAGCGCTCAATCGATCCCCTTCTCCTCTAACAAACTACCAGAAATTTTCAACCATTTTTCAGTGAAGCCAACGTCTGTGGAAGCCAAAACAATTAAGAAAACAATCGAAGAGTGTGAAGCTCCAGGCATTAAGGGAGAGGAAATATATTGCGCCACATCTTTAGAATCAATGGTTGATTTTAGCACTTCGAAGCTTAGAACAAGAAACGTTCAAGCAATCTCGACGGAAGTATTGGAAAAAGAGAGCCACCATGTCCATCCACAAGTATACAACAATGCCGGGACTGAAGAAGCTGGCAGGTGACAAAGTCGTTGTGTGTCATAAGCAGAACTATCCTTATGCTGTGTTTACTGCCATGCAATTAAACCAACAACAGCTTATGTTCTCTCCCTGAAAGGCGACGACGGGGTGAAGGTTAAAGCAGTAGCCATCTGCCATCTAGACACATCAGAATGGAACCCAAAGCATTTAGCCTTCCAAATCCTCAAAGTTAAGCCCGGAACCATTCCCATCTGCCATTTCCTTCCCACTGATCATATTGTCTGGGTTCCGAACCACAAAACTGCATGATCATCACTTAGCACCGTACGTACAATAAGCTTGCAACCCTGTTATTATCTCCCTACTTATTTCTCTCTCTTCATGTGGTGTAAGATATATGATGAGATGAAGTTTTTGGGATTAGTGGTCGGGTTGCCTAGAAAACACAGATTACAGAAACTGCTTGAAATTAACCCGATCATGTTTTCTCTTGTAACTATATAGACTTCAACTTGTACTCATAAAGCATGCTATATTTATGAAGAGATATTAATCAGTGAAATCAGCAAACCATTTAGAAGGGAGTGTTGATGTGTAAATTGGCTTGCAGATTTACTTTTACAGTTTTACAGTATTACAGCTGGTTGTGACTAAGTAAGAGCATCTCCAGGAGCATCGCTACTCCCTTATCCCTAGCTATTTTAGCGAAAAAAAAAGGAAAAACAACCCTCCAGCAGCTTCGCTACTTCTCTCTCCATTTTAGCTATCGTTATTTTGGCTCGCTACATGTAGCGAGGGGGAGAGAGAAATTCATGGCTCGCCAAATCTGAAGGTGCGCAAGAGAGAGGGGGGAAAGAGAGAGAAAAAGAAAGAGGGAAAGAGAGAGAGAAGAAAAGCTGGAAGCTGCGCGAGAGAGAGGGAAAGAGAGAGAAGAAAAAGAAAGGTGGGGTTGAAGAAGAAGAACCAGAGGATTGTGGTGACCAGTGGGATTGAAGAAGAAGAACCCAAGTTCGAGCTCATTGGTTGAGTTGATTATGTTGGAGATTGACCAGATCTACCACCTCGCTTGCCTTGCCTCCCCTGTTCATATTACGAGTTCAATCCAGTCAAGACAATTAGCTTTTGGTTTTTTTTTTAATTTAAAAAAATTACTTTTTTAATGAATTTAAAAATAAAATATTCGAGGTTAGCTAAAATAGAGAGACTGCTGGAGGAACCACCTTTAAGTGGTTAGCTATTTTAGCTAGAATTTGGATAAAATTTGGGAGTCTCCTGGAGATGCTCTAACAGCTGAGGAATTGTGTGGCTCAAAAGCCTATAGGAAATTGCCAAGTGTCATACACACATTGGTGGTTCATTTGTACCTTTGCTGATGGAAACTCATTTGATAAAAGAAGAGAATTAAAGCGGAGCGATTGGAACAGCAGCTGCATATACATTTCGGCATATAAACATATCTGCTTCCAACTCCGTGTCGTTCATCTCCTTCCCGCGGCTCCCGAAAAGCCAATCAACACCTAATAGTCCAACATGGTATCATTGGCCAGGTTCGTTCTTGAATCTGGGTGCGATTCCGTTGTAGGTATTTGAAGATTTCAACGCAAAATCTTCATATCCTAAATCGATTCATTCTCACATGGCTAGTTCAGTTGGAAGGGAGTCACGAACTCCAATAGTCAATGGAGAAAACTACGAGCTCTGGAGGATTCGTATGAAGACGATTCTCATATCGTACGGAATCTGGGAATTGGTTGAAGAAGGTGTACCAATTCCAAATCCAAAAGGCAAGAAGAAGGAGATGGAGACATCGGACAAGTCGTTGTTGTCGAGCTCTTGAAGCGAAGCAAGATGCAAAACGCTGGATCTCATCCAAGGAGCTGTTTCAGATGAGCTCTTCCCCAGAATTTCAAATGAGGTGACTGCATAAGAGCGCTTGGGATATGTTACAGCAAGAATATAGAGGAGATGAGCGGGTCAGGTCAGTCAAACTACAAGGTTTTTAGAAGAGATTTTGAGTATACTCGTAATGCGTAAGATGAATCTCTATATGCTTTATTTGACTACACTATTTTGAATTGATAAATGAAAATGAAGAGCATGGGTGCCCAAACTTAAAAACTTTGAATGAGAGTTATCTAAGAGTAGAATTGTGCAGAAATTGTGATAAGTCTTACCCTGTTTGCACGGTCATTGAATAGACCAGGGATTTGATACAATAGAAGTGCAAGAAGGTTGTGGCCACCCTGAAGGTGTTCGAGCAAAGGCTTGAGAGACACTCTGAAATATTGTTGAGAAGGCATTTGCTAGTATGAGTATGAAGGGAGCCAACTCCTCATCTTCTGCAGCATGGTCAATCCAAGAAGAATTGGAAGAATAAAGGAAAGAAGTGGGAAGATAAACCCAATTTGGGTGGGAAGAATGAAAACTGGAGGGGTGATCAATCTAACAAGAATGATCAGAAAAAGGAACTTACAAACACTGTAACAAGTTGCATTATGGTGAATGTTGGTCCAAAGATAATTAAGTGTCATCGATGTAGCAAATTTGGTCACATTGCTAGGAATTGCTCTAGCAATATACAGAACAAGGCTGGACCAGTTGCTCATTTTGCAGAGAATCAAACATCGGAGACAACCAACATGTTCTATGCCTCTCATTCGTTGTCAAAGCCAACTGACTTTGGTGCTTGGTATATTGATAGTGGGTGCAGTAACCATATGACAGCTCACGAGTCACTACTCTCTAACATTGATAGGAGCTAAGTGCAAGGTGAAGATGGGAACAGGGGAATTGGTTCAAGCTTCTGGAAAATGGACCCTTGTAATTGAGTTGAAGGATGGTCCCAGATACATACAAGAAGTGATGATTGTACCGGGCTTAGATGAAAATCTTATGAAAATTCTTTAAGTGTTGGACAAATGATTGAGCATGGCTATTGGCTAGTAGTTGTGATTCCATGGTGAACATATATGCTAATAAGGAAATGAAAGAGCTGGTGGCTAATGTTTCAATGAAGGGAATAGATGCTTCCCTATGAAGTTTGAATTCTGAACCCCGTGATGGCAAATAAAGCAGAAGTTGAGGATCACTCATGGAAATGGCATAGAAGATTTGGTCACTTAAACTATGTTAGTCTGAAGATGCTACAAGATAAAGAAATGGTGGTTGGACTCCCTAAGTTGGAAAGTTTTTGGAGATGTGGTGTGAGGGCTGTGCTAGGGGCAAGGCTCACATAGAAGCATTTGACATAACTGAAGTGTGGAGAGCTTCACAACTATTGGAGTTAGTAAACTCAGATGGTGTGGCCCGATGCAGGTCACTACAATTGGAGGAAGAGATATTCCTCACTTTCATTGTGATTATATAAGGATATGTTGGTGTTCTTTTTGCAACACAAATCAAGTGTTCTCTCAGTGTTCAAAAGATTAAAACCCATGGTGGAGTTGCAAAGTGGATTTCAGATCAAGAAGCTAAGATCAGACAGAGGTGGTTGAATACACTTCACAGAATTCAGCAAGTTCTGTGAAGACTTGGGACTTGAAGGCAATTAACAGTGGCCTATTCTCCTCAACAAAATGGAGTTGCAAGAGGAAGAATAGAACCATTGTGGAGATGGCTAGAACAATGCTTCATGAAAAGAGAATGCCTACCAAGTTATGGGGAGAAGTAGTTAAACACTGCAGTCTACATTCTCAATAGGTGTCCTACAAGTTTTCTTAAGAACAAGACCCCGTTTGAAGCATTCAGTGGAAGAAAACCTGGAGTAAAGCATATTAGAGTGTTTGGTTCTCTTTGCTATACTCAGATTTCCATCTCAGTAAAGGCATAAGTTGGAAGAAACCAGTGAGAAGGGAGTCTTGTTGGATATGGAACCTGTGAGAAAGGCTATAGGGTGTTTAACCACCTGAGAACTCATAAAGTAATAGTGTCAGGAGTGTGATATTTGATGAGAAATCTTTGTGGAATTGGGAAGCGAATGAAGAGCTTCACATGTCAATTCGTTGGATAGTAGTAAGGAATCAAGAATAACTGAAGGTGAGGAGGAGTTTGAATCACCTAATCAAGCTCTAGAATCACTAAGTGTCAGATCATCACCAAATGCGATCACTACCTCAGCCCAAGAGAGGAGACAAGCTTCACCAAGACAAAATGAAATTGAAACATCAGAGCCCTATGATCATACACCCTTGAAGTGGAAGAGTCTAAATGACATCTTTGCACAATACAAAGTAAGCATTGGGGAACCTGAAAACTTTGCTGAAGCAACTCAAGATGAGGCTTGGAATCAAGCCATGAGAGAAGAGATCACAATGATCAAGAAGAATTCTACATGGGATATGGTTAACAAGCCTGGTAACAAACCAGGTGTGGGTGTGAGATGGATCTTCAAGACAAAGCTGAATCTTGATGGTTCTATCCAAAAGCACAAGGCATAGCTTGTAGCAAAGGGATACACACATAAGCCAGGAGTAGATTTCAATGAAACTATTGCTCTAGTGGTAAGATTGGATACAATTAGAACTCTAATTGCTCTGGCTGCTCAAAGGAATTGGAAACTTTTCCAATTGGATGTGAAATCAGCATTTCTAAACAGAGTGTTGAAGGAGGAAGTTTAGATCGAGCAATCTAAAGGTTTTGAAGTTAAGGGAGAAGAAGACAAGGTCTATAAGTTAAAGAAGTCTCTTTATGGCTTGAAGCAGGCACCAAGGGCCTGGTATGGTGAAATTGATACTCATCTACTCAAGTGTGGATTTCAGAGAAGCATAAGTGAAGCTACTCTGTATGTGAAGACTAAAGAAGGTATTGGTACAGTCATTGTGTCAATTTATGTGGATGACATCGTGTACACTGGAAGCAGCAGTGAAATGATGAAAGAATTCAAGGAGGATATGATGAATAAGTATGAGATGACTGATTTGGGCTTGCTGCATCATTTCCTAGGAATGGGGGTAATCCAAAAAGAAGGGAGAATCTTCATTCATCAACAGAAGTATGCCAAGACTCTACTTGACAGATTTGGTTTGAAGGACTGCAAACCAGTGAGCACACCACTAGTCCCAACAGAGAAACTCAAAAGAGAAGATGAAAGTGAACTTGCAGATGAGGAGACCTACAGGAAAATTGTGGGGAGTTTACTGTACCTTATAGCAACTAGGCCTAACATCATGTATTCAGCTAGTTTGCTTGCCCGTTTTATGCATGGTCCCTCAAAGAAGCACTTTGGCGCTGCAAGAAGAGTATTGAGGTATGTACAAGAAACTCTGGATTTTGGCATTGAATATGTGTCTGGAAAATCTACTGTCTTAATTGGCTTTGGCGATAGTGATTGGAGTGGTTTAGATGAGGATATGAAAAGCACATCTGGGTATGCTTTTTCATTTGGCAGTGGTGCATTTTCTTGGGCCTCAGTGAAGCAAAATAGTGTTGCTTTATCAACTGTAGAGGCTGAATATGTCAGTGCTGCAGAAGCAACAACTCAAGCAATTTTGCTAAGATTTGTGCTGGGAGATTTTGGAGAAGAACAACTTGAAGCTACACCAATCATGTGTGACAACACATAAGCTATAGCCATGTCCAAGAATCCCGTGTTCCATCAAAGGTCAAAACACATAGGAAGAAAGTTCCATTTCATCAGAGATGCAATTCAAGAAGGAGTGGTGGATCTGATCTATTGCAAAGGTCAAGATAAAGTTGCAGACATCTTCACGAAGGCATTACCAAAGGAAAGGCTCTGCATTCTAAGAGAGCTGCTTGGAGTGAAATCAGCAAACCATTTAGAAGGGAGTGTTGATGTGTAAATTGGCTTGCAGATATACTTTTACAGTTTTACAGTATTACAGCTGGTTGTGACTAAGTAACAGCTTAGGAATTGTGTGGCTCAAAAGCCTATAGGAAATTGCCAAGTGTCATACACACATTGGTGGTTCAATTTGTACCTTTGCTGATGTAAATCGTTTGATAAAAGAAGAGTATTATAGCTGAGCTATTTTGAACAGCAGCTCATATACGTTTTCTGCAGAAACATATATTCTTCCAGCTCCTTCCCTCTTCTCCCTAAAATCCAAATCAACACCTAATATTCCAACATAATCTTTATATATTTTTTTATATATGCTTTGGCTTTGTGGTTCTACTCAAGGTTTTGTTAGAATATCAACCCCAGCCCACAAACATATTAATTAGCCCAAGAAGAGTAAAAGCCCAGCTCGTAGAAATAATAATGCACAAATAAAACTAGAACAATCTAGAATGCTCAAGTGAAGTCCAGCAAAGTAAGCAACAACCGCCTAACAATTCCTAGAACCTACGAGATATATTCAAAGTCGGTTTAACATGTGGCTGGGATCTTTTGTCAAGGTCGGTTAGCCGACTTACATAAGTCGGTTACTACCTCTATAAAGAGGCATGAAGCTTATCAATGTAACCAACCAATCAAGAAGTGAAGTGTGTTAACAAGAAGAGTGAGTTATACAGTTAAGTAGTTCTTGTGAGAAGTGTGAGTAAAGTGAGAAAGAGTCATTATAAGAATTTGTCTTCCCTTTTGAGAGTTGTCTCGTTGTAATAATTTGTGAGTCGAATATAAGTAAATTGTTTACTTGTTTTGTCTCCAACAAGTCTACATATCAGAGTTGTGTACTCTAATTTTCTCAACATGTTTGAGTGTTGAATTGTTACGTTGGAATGGGATGCTAATGCATGTAGTTAGCGAAGCTTTCATTTATATCAAAGTCCTCAAACTATCAAGAAATAAGTATCCAGAAACATAACAAGACGCAAAACAACATATTTTATATGCTCTGTCTGTAACACCAAAGCAAACTTCCATTATCACATCATTTAAAAGATCAAATTCCAGTACTAATCTAATCCATCATGTAAAGCATACAATCTACAAGTGCCTCCCTAAATTTGTTCGTTGGATATACGTGTCAGTTTTTGAATTGCATTAAAGTTCCCCTAACTTGATCCAATTTTGTGGTGGAGGGAGCACCACGTAATGGGCATGACATTTTAAGTCTAAATTCTATGTTACATAAATTTGTGATGGAGGGAGTACATTAATACCACATGGCACTGACAACTTGGTACTACGGACTATGTGAGGAATGCTATCAATTTTTTCTCTAACCTTCTTCTTTGGATTTTCTCTATTTTTTACTTGACATATGTCATTCTCCTTACAGTTAAAACAATGTCATTAATATATTATACAACCTAACTTTTTTCTTTCCAAATTTACCCTTATTAAATGTATTCAATTTATCAAAAAAAATTCACAACTTTCTTACCATCTTAATATTTTTTTTAAAAGAAAATATCTGCTTTTAAAAAAATGGAAATGTCCCTTTTTTTAAACGTCAAGTTTAGACTTTTTTTTTTTATATCTAAACCTTTTGTGTTAAAAAAAAAGGGGGGGGGGGGGGGTGATATTTCCTTTTTTTTTTAAAAGCATACATTTTATTTTTTTTTAAAATAATTGATGTTAAAAAAAGATTAATAAGATGGTAAGAAAGTTGCGAATTTTTTTAATTGAATATATTTAATAAGGGTAAACTTAGAAAGCAAAAGTTAGGTTGTATAATATATTAATGACATTGTTTTAAGTGTAAGAAGAATGACACATGTCAAACAAAAAAAAGAGAAGGTCCAAAGGAGAAGTTTGTTAGCATTCCCCATTCTATGTTACATAAATTTGAATTAATGTGTTTTCCTTTGTTTTGTTTTTGTCCAAAATACTATACTCTTTTTGGTATTTCCTACTATACTATTTAAGTTTGCATACTGATATAGCATATGCAAACACAATTAGAAATTCTGCAACAGAAGCAAGATCAATCCCACTATATATGCCTTCTAAACAAACGAACAAATAAAACAAGCATATTAATTGCTTTAATCACTCTACTAACATCAACACAGCACACTTAGTTTACTAAAAGATTAATAGAATGCTTGATGTATTTAAACTGTTGTTTGTCCAGTTGGATTTTTTAACTTAATTCTCTAACAATAATTATTGCATTCTCTAAAATTTTCCCATTTATCTACTCTAACACCTGTCGTTTTCAAATTTTTACCAACAAAGTTGAAATCCCCCGCAGAGAACAAGAAAGAACATAAGCCACCTCTACAGCATAGCCAGCAAGAGATGGATCCCCTTCCAGTAGACATCAAAGCATAAAATTCCCCTTCCACCACCCAGTAGCATGTATATAAAGACCTATCCAAACTCTTTGGAACAATGAGCATCTAAAAACTGCTGATATTTTGTTGTTTTGATTGCTGTTTGGTTTATTAAATATGGTCAATATTTTAACATGACAAGCAGCATACAATACATATTATTAGTGTATTTTTGTAACTTAAACTTGTTAAACAAAGCATGATACAACTATTTAAATCTCCATGTCTATATAAATAGTACCATTTTCCCTACATATTTGAACGACTTTGTACACATTTTACACAGTTTTAAAACCCGTAGCATCGCGCGGGCTCCTTTGCTAGTATATAACCTAGCACCACGTGGCACTAATAGCTTGGTACTACGGACTAATGATAAATTCTATGTTACATAAATTTGAATTAATGCGTTTTCCTTTGTTTTGTTTTTCGTCCAAAATACTATCCTCTTTTTGGTATAGCATATGCAAACACATTTAGAAATTTTACAACAGAAGCAAGATCAATCTCACTATATATGCCTTCTAAACAAACAAACAAATAAAACAAGAATATTAATTGCTTTAATCACTCATTACACTTAGTTTACTAACAGATGATACAGAGAGGAAAAAAAGGACCAGTTGGGAGAAAATGGTGAACTAAGGAGAGACTACTACTTCTGGTTCTTAGAAGGCATAACAGAAATAATAGAGCACACTGCTTGAACGCAAGTCAGTATTAGGAGGAAAACAGCTGCAATGACAGAAATAGTTGCCCAAGGTGTATTGAAATAATGTTGCCTCAAATTTGCCTTCCATTCGTTCCAAGGCTTTCTGCAGTAGCTATTGAGGCGCTCAGAAAGAGTAGCAAAGTAGAAGCTTTCACGATCCACAGCAATTCCTCTTCCGAGGTTGTTAATCAGAGTGCACACCTCATTGTCGTCACCAAGCATATTTTCGACAATCCCATCCTTCAGAAGAAACTCCACATCCTTTTCGGTGTTCACAAAGTCATCCATGAGTGAAACATAATCACTTATGTAATTGTTATGGCAATGGCACTGTTCAAAGGCAAGGAGGTTACGGAGTGTGAGCTCCGTGTAATCGTGTATTTTTAATTTTGGAATTTCTAGAATCCCATCGTTGAATCGTATATCGAATAAGTTTCTGCTTGATCCCAACTTAAACTTGACCCCGGCCTGGTGTAGTTTTGTAATGCAGGGTGTAGTCATAATACTTTTGCTTGGCCCTTCATTACTTTGATCTGATTCCTCCAATATTGGAAGATGTAAAGTTCTTATAAAATCAAGAAAATGTTCAACTTTAGGATTACTACTAGAAGAAGAAATCCTCTGCAAACTGTCTTCTGCCCCCTCTAATTCCAGTGTCATTGTCAAGAACTCGTAAGAGAGATTAATCATTGAAAGCTTCTTACCGTTAGAAGAGACTGTAATTATGTCAGGGTCAAAAAGATCTTCAAGAATGAAAAATGGCAGTTGATTTTCAAGCAATTGCATGTCAGGCGCTACATAATGTATCAACCATGGTTTGTTTAATATGCGGTCATTTTCGTCATTTTCCAATCCAATGATATTGAAATGTTGACGGCAACATCTCAATAAGAGTTCAATGATGAAGGCGGCATCCACAAGAATGATTCTTACGAATTCATCACTGTTAAACTTTGTGCTTTCTTCGTAACAACTACGCAGCTTTGCTTCGTGGTACTTTATTTTCTTTACATACTTCTCCAAGCTAACCCTGGTCCGCGTTAAAAAACCTTGCAGGTACCTTTTTTTGTGTTCTTCCATGGCTTTTAAGCTTTCCTTGCCATGGTGAAGTGGGCCTATAGAGACTACTTGAGGTGTGTAGACCTTTTCATTTACGATTCGTAGTCGATCAGGAACCCTATAAATGCAACAGACCATAGGCTGCTGGGGAGACAACTTATTCAATTCATCTCTCATGCAAGTTGCTAATGGAATGTGTTGGTTTTCTATGTCAAATGGATCTTGATTTCCTTCCATTTGCCTCCTGATCTGTGTTGTTCCTTTTGATTGTAAAGATGTGAGGATTTCATTATATTAATTATTAACATTCCAAGATGCTTCCACAAAAATTAGTAAACATGCTAAAAAAAAATATGTACGAAACATCACAGAATCTATTCCAAATCAAACAATGGATGCTTAAGATCAAACCAACCCTTAATTTGCGCTTATATATACACATCCAGAACTCTAGGCAACTCACATAAATCCCATCCCAGATGCCTTTAAAATTCTTTTGGATCCCTCCAAATTCATACAAAACTCAGTTGGTCCTCGATTCATGCCACTTCTTAGAAAATTCTAAAGCAGTTTTGAATATAACATGAAAACTGTTATATGGAAAATGGTTGTAGAATTAAGCTATATTACTAATCAAGCAGTGATTTAGCTATATTATTACTAAAATCATAGATAGTACTAGATATTATCCTCCTTTCTAAATTTCTCATGCTTTCGGTCAAAACACACACAGACAAACCAAAGTTCCATTGAAAGTAAAAAAAACATTCGCATAGTCAATATTGCTTAATTCCAATTTCGTACGACGAACATACTGTGAAATATAAGAAACTAAAAGCTTCAAGAAAATGGAAATGTGCTACAAATGATTATAAAGTGGAAAAAAACAAGAACAAAAAAGGAAGTGAGTTAAATTTGCACCTGCCGTATGTTCGAAGGACCGAGTTGGTTTCCCTTTGGTCGATTGCAAGAGAAGCTCAATGCAGCTTACTTGGTTCCTCTGGTAAATGAAAATATACTTTTTTGTTTGATATATTATTCAGACGCGTACCTTATCTTTTAGCCGGGCCATGAATTGAAGGCAGAGCATGGACTTGATATATTCTATGGGCTACATAGAATTTGTTTTGGTTTTATATGTTTATGTGAGACGCGTTTTGCCAGATCGAATTAATGTCTTCTAGCTACGAACCTTATCTTTTTGCCGGGCCATGAGTTGAATGCAGACGCAGAGCATGGACTTGGGTTTGTATAAGACAAAAGACTGAACCAGACGCACGTTCAATTATTTTAATTTAATTTTTTTAGTCCGAGCCATTCAATTCCTAATTATTTAGATTTTGGATCCAGTTCCACATCCCAAAGACAGAAAACCACTAGTTTGCAAGCAGGTTTGATGCTATTTCCCCCTGTTTTCTAGGTATGTATGTACACGAGAAAGTTCGTCCATATTAACACTACGTACAGTATAGGCAGTGTGCTAGACTCATCTCACTTTCTCAATTCTATATTTGTGCAAAAGAGTTTCTAATTTCATTTCCTGAGATTAATGAGAAAAATATATGAGAAACAATTTAGTGTTATATACAATATTTTCGGGCAAGAAAATGTACAATTTGTTACATACGTACTTTAACCTATTAAATATAAACAATCTTTTGATGAATCCTTAAACAAAAAAGCCTTTCGCTAACCATGAAAGTTTTTATTGAAACTGACATTTACGAAATAATGGGCTAAATTTGTTCCGCAGTGGGAGTTCAGGTCTTCAGCAACAATAGCAAAATAAAAGTCATTGTCATTTATCCAAACCCCTTTTCCAAGCTTATTTATCAAAGTAGACACCTCACTGTTGTCACCTAGCCAATTTTCAACAATGCCATACTTAACAAGCAACTCCACATCCTTTTGGGTGTTCACAAAACGATCCATGAGATTAATGTAATCACTTACGAACTTCTCCTCGTAGTGGCATTGTTCAAATGCGATGAGATTTCTAATTAATACCTCTGTATGATCGTTTATTTCCAATCTTGGAATTTCAAGAGTCCTGTTGGCAAATCGAATATCAAATAAGTTATTCATTGATCCCGCCTTCAACTTGACCCCTGCCCTGTGTAGCTCTGTGATGCTGGGTGTTCTTATACTTTTGACTTCCCTTACATCAGTTTTTAATTTTGATGGTAGACATGCAGTTCTTATCAAATCAACAAAATGTTTTACTTCACAAAAACTTTTTCCCTCCAAAACGTCATCTTTTGATCCTTTCCAAAAGAAAGGAGTATTGAACACAGCGTAAGAAAGACTAATTATTGAAGGCTTATCAGCATAATCAAAATATTTCCCTGGGTCAAAAAGATCCTCCAGAATGAAAAGTGGCAACTGATTTTCAAGCATCCGCAAGTCAGCCAATACTCAATAATATACGTAGTCATCCTCATCTCGAAATTTAATGAAGACGGCATCCACTAGAATGATTCTTAGAAATTCTTCACTGCTACACCTAATCGGTTCTGCATAACAACTTCTCAATTTTACTTCTTGGCCCTTTATTTTCCTTTTATAAAACTCCAAGTTTAACTGGTTTCTACGTAGACAATCTCGTAGATACCTCTTTTTGTGATATTCCATAACATTTAAGTGTTCCTTTCCATGGTGTAGTGGGCTTATAGAGACTACCTGAGGTGTGTAGGCTTCTTCATCGTTTCCCTGCCGTAGTCGCTTAGGAACTCTGTAGATACACCGCAAAGGGGACAAGGAGAAGCCACCCAATTCCAGCATCAAATCGTATGGGTTTTCTATGTCATTTGGACCTTCATCAATGTCTTCCATTTTCCTCCTGATCATACAGTGATCCAAAAAAATCATGTGTGTCAAGCTCAAATAGAATTGATGCGTCCACTTGTTTAGCTCAGTCTAAGAGGATTCAAACAAGGTGATCTTTACTTCAAATTATTTAGATGATCTTATGCTTCCAATCAAACATTGCGATACAGACCAAAGTTCCGTGAGAGAGAGAGAGAGAGAGAGAGAAGAAGAAAATTACAATATCTGAACATATATAATTAAGGGTTAATTACAGTTTAGTACTTTGTAATTACACCCTTAAGACATATTAGTTCCTATCTTTTCAATTTTAACAATCACATACCTCGATTTTTTAAATTTGTTACAATGTGGTTCCACCGTTAGGTTTCCATCAGATTTCTCTATTAGTTGCTTACGTGGCACTATGGATCCCACATTTAAAAAAATAATAATTTAATTAATTAAAATATGAATAAAATATTAAAACCATAAAACCAAAAAAAATAAAAAATTCTCTCTCTCTCTCTCTCTCTCTCTCAAGCTCCAACACCCCAACCTGCAACCACATCCCACGAACCCAGAAACCCAGACCCGATTTCTTCCCCCCAATCCAAATTTCTTCTCCCTCCCCCAATTTCTCCCCCCCCAACCTAGATTTATTCTTCCTCTCCCCCCCCCCCAGTTTCTTCACAGATTTATTCTCCACCCCCACCCCCCACCAAAACCTCTTTCAGAAACTTCATTTTCTTCCTTAATCAAGTTCACAAACTCCCTAAATGCAATTTCCTAAGATTTCCTGGGTCTTTCGAAACTAACAAAACCCCATTGTTCCAACCCTTTTCCTTATTTCCCTTACCCAACAAAACCCTCGACTCGTTGCCCTATTCACAGTCGTTTAACGTCAAATTGGGTAACAAAACCGAAGAATCTAACTGGGTGTTCACATTTTTTCGATCCTCAGATATAATTTTGAGCAAATAAAGGACTGCCCATTTGTTATTTACACTTCCTGGTCCGGTTTTTGATGCGAATTTTGTATAAAGGTCGGCGAAAGTGAGCCCTTGCGAGGACTTACCTTGAGTGGCGAGGCGGCGCTTGGTGTATTTGGCTATGGCGGCGGCATCTGGAGAAACAGATGGAGTTAATCGACTCGAGATCAACCGAAACGCGTAGCGAAGTGAGCTTTGGAATTGAGGGGAGTTGGGAGTTGGGAGTTGGTAGGTGAGATTCAGAGTTGGGGTTTTGTGAGAGCAAGCGAATGACGAGCTCTTTGATCAGATCTGCGACTTTTTGCTGGTCTTCTTCTTCCATTTGTGAGAGGAGAGAGAGAGTTAGTTTTTTTTATTTTTTATTTTTTTGGATTTTTTAATATTTTATTCATATTAAAATTTAAAAAAGAAAAAAATATGGGACTCATAATACCACGTAAACAACTAACGGAGAAATTTAATGGAAACCTAACGGTGGAATCACATTGTAACAAATTTAAAAGATCTGGGTATGTAATTGTTAAAATTGAAAAGATTAGGACTAACATGTCTTAAGGATGTAACTACAAGATACTAAACTATAATTAACCCTATAATTTTGAAAAAAAAAAAAAAAAAACCCTATAATTAATAACAACCTAATTTGAATTGAAAAAGAAAATAGATGGAAGTGAATAAAACACACCTCTAAGGTTGTTTTGCCTTTGGTAGTTGATCAGAAAAGCTCAACGCACAGCATAGATAGTTTGAGGTAGAAATTTTCTCCTATTAATAGAAGTATGATGAACTATATGTAAGAACGAGTAGTTTTAATTTCTTCCATTAAAAACAACAAACTAGCCCAGCTGCCGTCACAGTATACATATTGCATTTCAAGTCAGATGAACTAAATACTTCCTAATTGCACCAGTTTAACCTAATACAATTAAGAGATAGCTATAGTTATAGATTCATGATAAGATTGTTTTCAAAACCAAGTGTTAAACTGAATTATTTTAATCAAAGTATAAATTACATTCATAATTCAACCACAAACATACGAAACAATGCAACGTTCTCTAGCAAAGAGCATTAATATAATATCTAGAAAAATAAGGTCTTATTTCAGCCATAACCACAAATTTCGGCCATGTAATGCCAGAAAACTTTGATCAAACCAAGAACCACAACATACAAACCGAACTTAAAGATACAAAACCAAGTGCAATAAAAACTTACCAGAAAATCAAGACTTATGCTCTTATTTGCTCATTTATGCGCACCGAAGTCAGTCATTGTTGTTAGAATATACACACACTACACTCCTATGCTCTTATATATAATGGCGAGAAAGTTAGTAGGCCGAGGTATAATTGGTTGGTTCGAATAATAAAAGCAGAAAAGCGGTGTTTTTATTTTTCTTTCAGAACATGCAAAAGAAATGTTAGTCTTGATCAGTTCTTTACCATCAAGCTTGGCCTAATGACTTCATTGATTTCACTCTTATATTAACTGTTTTTTTTTTTACAAACATTTTAGGGGTTAATGGAGATGTTCCAAGGGTTGGACTGTGTGCAGACATGGGTTTACCTAAGTTGGCTAGAGTGGATGTGCTTCCCATTCTGCACTCGAGTTCGAATCCCCCTCCCCGTAGTTTAGATTAGATTAAGGTAGAATATCGCTTGTATATTAAAGGGGTGGAGTGTGTGAATACATCAAATTTAGCTTTAATATGTATTGGATTCGAAGGAAAAAAAAATTGGATCCTTTTCGTGTTAATTAATTAAAGTAGTATCACTCGGAAAGGCTACAGTGGTTCTCGTGCATGTCGTTGGAATAAATTAACTATGAATTAATGGATTTGTTCCTGTTGTATTAAAGAAGTAGTGGGAGGCAGACCAACCAAAACAAAAGTTGTGGAGGCTTATAAGCTCAAGAAAGGGACGATATGGACAGAGTAGAGAGACATATGGGGGGACTGAGACCAATGCAAGCTCTTTTCCCTTGTCTTTCCCCTGTTCATATTTCTCTTTAAAAAAGTTTACAATATCATGTACTGAAATTTATGAGAGAAATATCTAAGAAACAGTTTATAATTTAGTATTATAAACGATTATAACAATATTTTCGGGCACACCGTCTGTTTATATTTAGACTAGACGCTACCTCTAAGCCGGTAGAAAACCAGCAATGTGATGTGAATGAACAAAGGGATAAGGATATGGGGAGGCAAAGGCCAAGGAGAAACTTACTATTGTTGCGCAGCAGAGATAATAGAGCACACCGTCTGTACGAAAGTGAGCATTAGGAAAATAGCAGCTGCAACGATTTCCTTAATTGTCCAAGGTGAGTTGAAGAAATGTTTTATCAAATATTCCTTCCATCTGTGCCTAAACATTCTGTGGTACTTGTTCAGGTTTTCACAAAGAGTGGTGAAGTTGAACTCATCGTCCATAATGACGCCGTCAGCAAGGTTCTTGATCATAGTACAGGCTTTAGTGCTGTCACCTAGCTTGTTTTCAACAATTCCATTCTTAACAAGCAACGCCACATCCTCCGGGGTGTTCACAAGAATGTTTAAGATGACAACATAATCATTTATGTAATTTTCTACCTTCTTGCATAGGGTTTGTTCAAAGACAAGGAGATTTGTGAGTGTGACCTCTGATTGATCACTTATTGTTATTTTTGGAATTTCCAAAATGCCATCGTCAATATTGAACCGAATGTCGAATATGTTTGTGCTTGACCCCTGCTCGGTATAACTGTGTCATGCTGGGTATAACTAATGGATCATGATTGATAAATTCCATTTTCCTCTAATAATGATATGATAATCCTGGCACCACAATCAATAAATATTGCATTAACTACGTACATTCCAAGATGCTCCGACCAAACATCAAACATTTAGGTTTGATATTGTAATCGATCTTCTTGTTTCTTTTTTCTAATTAAATTTCTAACATCCTAACAACTTAACAATTCTGTTATTGATGTGTAGGTAGTAAACAGTGATAACCAATAAGAAAATGCCAAGCGCCGGAAAAATAATAAAAATAACAAAGGAGAGTTTTTGATTTAAGCAAATACCATCTATGTCAAATCGAATTAAACCAAACTAATTATGATTTGACTCAGTTCGGTCCAATATTACACTTTTTAATGTTAAAACTTTATAAAAAAAAAAATTAAAACCGCTCGAATTGATTTAATTTGGGTAGTTTGAACAAGTCCATCGGCTTACATCTGTTATAAAGTAGAAGAAGCAAACAAAATGCAAAACTATATGGAGGATGACAAGTTTTTGTCCCTTAGCTAGAGGACAAGAACATATAATACTTCATATATGTTAAACATGAAAACTACGTCAATTATCGAAAATGAATTTAGCTAGATTAGCTATATTATTGTTGTTTGAATCTTGTAATAAAGCAAACTCTGAAGGAAAAAATATAAGGACAATGCTTCCCTCCTTACCTGAAACAAATTATAGAAAAGTTGATATAGATCTAAATTCCCAATGAAGAGTTGGGTTTAATCCTCGAATTTGTGTTGTTTCTTTATTTGTACGTCATTTGACTTTTTGAAATCTTAACCCGAAACAGCAATACGCCATTTGGTTAATAGTTGCCGAAGTCTGTCCATGTGAAGTGAAATTAACAAAACAAATAACAATTGAAAATTGTGACTATTTTCACTGTTCATGTTATGCTTACCCTGGCTTTACCTTTCTAAGGCTTGGCATGTTGTATAGTGGGTTTGTAGCTCAATCCTTTTATACCTTTGGGATAAAGGGTATAAAAAGGAGAAGTATGTTTAGGAGTGCTTCTAGAATAGCTAAAATCATTTTTTTGACAACAAAAGTGCATCTAATAGCGTTTTGCGGAAAAATTTAAAAGCGCTTATGGATCATAGACGTGAGAAGCACTTGTTATGTGCTTTTGTCAAATATGCGGTCATTTTCATCCTGAAATTTGAAGTAGTACTTCAGTAAGAGCTCAATAACGAAGGCGGCATCCACTAGAATGATTGTTACAAATTCATCACTGCTAAACTTGATGGGTTCTCCATAACAACGTCTCAATCTTGCTTCGTGGTCCTTTATTTTCTTAATATAATCCTCCAAACTCACATTGGTCCGACCTATAAAATCTTGCAGGTATCTCTGTTTGTGCTCTTCCAATACGACATTCAAGCCTTCCTTTCCATGGTGAAGTGGGCCTATGGAGACCGCCTGAGGTGTGCAGAGCTTTTCATTCACACTTCGTAGTTGTTGAGGAACTCTGTAGATACAGCACTCGGATGATGGGGGAGACAAGCTATTGAACCCTTTTCTCATCGAATTTGCTAATGAAATGTATGGGTTTTCTATGTCATTTTGATCAGCTTGATTGCTTCCTGCCATTTTGCCAGCTCCTGACTATATGTGGTGTTCATGGATTACTGAATTACTGATAAAACAATCAAGAAACAATTCATTATTTTCCATTCCCAATAACGGAAAAAAAAGATTACAAAAACCAAATCAAAATGTTCAAGGAAATACAATCTGGATATTGCAATTATATAGCCATTCATAAGCTGCCTGGCATGGAAGGAGGGGTGGAAACCAAATATACTTATTGGCCAAAGTTCGAATTCACTATATATAGATATATATTATGCCAAAATCTAAAACTGACCAATCTTAGATACAAAAACACGGTACAGCCCTGTTAAAGTAATTTCAAGTGTGAAGAAAGAAAGGAATTGAGTGTTTGTACCTCTACAGCTAAACAAATTTTCTATTGATTCTTTAGATTTTAGAGAGCAGTTACTCCTTAATTTGGTAGATGTAGGACTGTGCAACTTCAAGCTTAAATGAAAGAAGAGAAGTTTATTCTAAGGGGACAAGTCAGAGACAACGAAAATTTGCTCGGCTTCATTTTCAAATTTGCTGCTTAAAAAGGAAATTTAATATGTTTGTTTCACAAATTGTATTGTCATCAATGAAACTTGTGCACACCCAACGAAATTTGCATGGCTTGATTTTCAAAAGAGTGCTGCTATTTCCACCCTCTGTCTTATTTCCCCACCCACCTTATCTTCAAAATTTTAAAGACAAATAAACCCCTTTGTAAAATGCTTAAAAAGAAAGAAAAAGGGCATGGGCTATAGCCCATACAGCCCAATAGCTGGATTCGTCCCTTCCCTGAACCCAACATGAGATTATTGGTTAATACATTTTTCTTAATTGTTTTTTTCGCCCCCGTGTAAGTGTATCGAATCTAGCTTTAATATGCATTGGGTCCTCGGGACAAGAATTCTATCATTTTCTTCCTAATTAATATGTATGTGAAAAATAATAAATCAATTATGATTTTATTTTTTACTATGGGTTCGAAATTAACTATGAATGGAGTTGTTGGAAGCTTAAAAGTTATAAGCTCAAGAAAGGGAGGAAAATATATGTACATTTGGGTCGGAGGCAAAGGTCCAGTCATCTACCGTTCGGTATATACAGTATCGAAAAAGACTTAAGAGTTGTAATAAGCTGACATATGATACGCCCACATGTGGCTGACGCTGGCATATTTCATAAGTGTATTATATGTCTTCTAAGTTTATCATAGTTATGTGTCAATTTTAGATCCAATTGCACACACCCAAAATACAGAAACAAAATCATAGAGAATACACTTTTTTCACTTATATTTTGAATATGCATTGCTTTTTTTCGAAGAAAAATAAAATGTATTTCATGTGTATGAAATAGGGGCTTCACTTATGGTTTTTGCACAAAACCTCCCTTGATAAAGGATGTCTTAGATTAATGACTGTAGTATCTACCGACTTGAGTTTTCAATTATTTGTTACATTTGGAGTACCCAACATAACAGCTCTCTGATTAACAATAAAGTTATAAAATTTCAACAGTTTCATACCTAACAAGCGTAGAGAAACAAATAAAACAACCACATTGCTTCCATCACTCTACATGCACACTGCTCACTTTCACTAACAACAGAGGCTATATTTTCTACATATACACTAACTTTTTCATTCTCCAGCTCTCTTACACCTCTAGGCTGGTGACAAACCCAGCTCGTGTCATGTGGAGGACCAAAAGGAAATGATGAGGAGAAAACGGCTAAGGAGAGACTTACTCTCAACGCCTAGAAGGCAGAGCAGAGATAACAGAGCACACTGCTTGTATAAAAGTGAGTATGAGGAGACAAATAGCCGCAGCAATTGAAATAGTTGCCCAAGGTGTGTTGCAATAGTTTTGTCTCAAGTTTGCCTGCCATTTGTGCCAAGACGTTCTGCAGTACTCATTGAGGTCTTCACAAAGAATAGCAAAATAGAAGTCATTAGAGTCCACAATGACCCCATCCGCAAGGTTGTTAATCAGAGTAGACCCTCCACTGCTGTCACCGAGCCTATTTTCGACGATTCCATGCTTAACAAGCAACTCCACATCCTTTGCGGTGTTCACAAAGCGATCCATGATGACAACATAGTCGTTTATGTAATTCTCCATGCAATGGCATTGTTCAAAGGCAAGTAGGTTTCTGATTGTAAGCTCTGTCTCATCACTTATTGCTAATTTTGGAATTTCTAGAATCCCATTAGCGAATCGTATGTCGAATAAGTTTTTAGGTGATCCCACCTTAAACTTGACTCCTGCTCTGTGTAACTCTGTGATGCTGGGTGTGTTTAGAGTTTCAAGTGGCCCTTTGGCATGTGGTTTCAATGGTGGAGGTAGATACAAATTTCTACAAAAATCTACAAAGTGTTCTACTTTAGAAGCACATAATTTCTCCATATTGCCATCCGTTCCCTCTATATGCATTAGAGTTTTGAAGAAATTGTGGCAAAGTTTGAGTATCGAAAGCCTCTCAATATTGTTATTGTTAGAAGAGACTTTGATTTTTTCGGGGTCAAAAAGTTCCTCAAGAATGAAGAATGGCAGCTGATTTTCAAGCAACCTCATGTCAGGCCATACGTCCTGCAACATCCATGGTTTGTTAAATATGCGGTCATTTTCATCCTGCAATTCATGGAAACGATACCTCAACAAGACCTCAATGATGAAGGCGGCATCCACTAGAATGATTCTCACAAATTCATCACTGCTAACCTGAAGGGTTTCTGCGTAACAACTGCGCAGTTTTGCTTCTTGGGATTTTACTTTCTGTACATAATCCGCTAGGCTTACCCTGGTCCGACGTATATAATCTTGTAAGTACCTCTTTTTGTGATCTTCCATGGCTTTTAGGCCTTCCTTGCCATGATGAAGTGGGCCTATAGAGACCACCTGAGGTGTGTAGGCCTTTTCACTCACACGCCGTAGTCGTTCAGGAACTCTATAAATGCAACACAAGGAGGAGAGGGGAGACAAGCCATCCAACTCCTCACTCATTGAAGTTACTAATGGAATGCAAGGATTTTCAATATCATGTGGAGCTTGATCGCTTCCTTCCATTTTCCGCTGATGTGTTTGTTGTTATCAATCGTAGTGGATGATAATGAAATGATAGTCACTGACACAACAATAACCAAATTTTCATGATGGTTGAGAAAATTAATACAAACATTGCAACTATATTCCTCTGCAACTCATAAGACCAAACACACACTGACTTTTGATCGTTGTAACTCTTACATACCACACTAAATTCATTCAAAACTCTTCTGGTCAACTCTGTTTCTTGTAATTATTCTTGGAAGATTCTAATGCAGTTTTGATTCAAAAATTCCTACTAATCATGTGAATCAGTACGAAAGGTTATTTTACATTAACATACAAACACCTTTTTTTTTTTATGTGTTCGAAAGGAAAAGAATTGAAAGTCTTGAATGAATTCTTACATTTAAAAAAAATATTTTTCGTGTTCTGCATTTTTGGAGCGTCTAATAAAACAAATTCTTTGTGTAATGATATCAGATAGTAGATTATGCTTCCAGTCAAGACATAGACAAACCAAAATCCCATTAGAAGAGAAGAAAATTATATACGACAATCACAAAACCTTTTGCTCAATTCCAATTTCCAACTAAATGAAACTCAAGACACTTAAAAGCTTCAAGAAATTGGATGTGCAAGCAAACATAGAAAAATAAAGAAAGACAGAGAAAGGAGTTGGGCATTGAAAACATACCTGCTATGGATTGAAACCCAAGTTTTTTTTTGCCTTTGGTAGATGAGTAGCTAAAAAAGCTCAATGCAGATAGCTTGCTCTTCTGCTAGATTTCAATATAAGAACTAGTGAAGCTGGTTTGGAAGTCAGGTCAACTCCGCATGTAGCTTCCTTGCCTTTGCCTTGACATGTCTATGCACGTCTTAGGAAAGTTTGAATAATCCATTGCAGGCCCCACGACAACTAAAGAACCAACATTTTGTACAAGGGTTTGTCTATACCTTTGACTGTAAGGAAAATCTTTTGTATCTTCTCTTGTGTTTCGGTGAAGTTTCTGTGTCCTTTGTGCGGAGTCTGCAATGCTTATTCCATGAAAATGTTCCGGGAAAAAATGAGGTTGTTTCTTACTAGATTTAAAATGCTCTAAAAAAAAAAAGCCAACGGGGTCTAATGGAGTGAAAATGATCTTGATTTGCAAACTAGAGGTCTCAGGTTCGAACCCCTATGACATTAGTTGTGTGTGTGAGAAACCCCTCCCTATCTCTTGTATTGAAAAAACATAAAATTCAACCAAGGTGGTTGGTGTGAGTGGTTCGGCACTCTCATTCCTTAAGAGAGGTCAGGGGTTCGATCCCTGCTCTCGTACGGAGTCACCACTTTGGCCAGCACTTTACCCCTTACGGGCCGACCCGGTGTGAGCGGGGGATTTGTCTGGGTTGTGGTTAAGGCTTAAAGGTGCCACCCAAAAAAAAAAAAAAACATAAAATTCTTAACGGATTTTATGATGAAAAATATCAAACTCTCTTTATATGCTTTTTCCTTGAGTTAGTTTTTCTAGGCCCAGGAATACATAGCGATTTCATAGCGATTTCTAGACCCAGGAATACTTTGAGTTAGTTTTTGTCTTTATGGGCCTTGGGACCCAACTTAACCACAAAAGAATAAAGATTTGATCACCACCATAGAGAAATTAATTAAAAAACAAATTAATTTTTACAGAGATTGATAGACATTGGAAGGATTTTTTATTTTTTTCTTTACTGATAAATTTATAACACATAAATAAATAATATTTCATCAGAAACAATCAGTTTGAATTCATTCACTGTGAAAATTTGGACAAACAATAGAAATATTACATTCATCATCTAGATTTTTAAGAGCTCTTCTCATGATATACACAGATTAAGGATTTGAGTTCACAGGCTTTCCTCGGATCCTTTATTTGATGAGGACCCGAATTACTACTAGTTTCCCAAAAGTGTTCCTGCTAGAACCATGTGAGTGAATAAATAAATAATAAAAACAGAGATGAGTCTACATATTTATTGTCAGAAGAGAAAGCGGCAAAGCAGGGACTTACCCTTTAATGGTTAAGTAGCAGAGATAACAGAGCACACCGTTTGTATGAGAGTGAGTGTGAGGAGAACAACAGCGGCAATGACAGAAATAGATGCCCAAGGTGTGTTGAAATAATTTTGTCTCAAATATGCCTTCCATTTGTTTCAGGACGATCTGCAGAAGTTGTTCAACTCTTCACAAAGAGTCGCGTAACAGAATCTATCGACAAAGAAAAGAGCCTCAGAGGCAAGTTTGGTAATCATAGATGACACAACGCTGGTGGTACCCGCAGTTTCAAACATTCCGAACTCAATAAGCAACTCCGCATCCTTCGGGGTGTTCGCAAAACGACCCATGATGCTAACATAATCGTTTAAGTAGTTGTCTTCCATGCAATGGCATTGTTCAAAGGCAATGACATTTCCCAGGGTCCGCAGTTTGTCACCAGTTATCATTATTTTCGGAATTATGAGAGTTCCATTTGCAAATTGTATGTCGACTAAGTTTTTGCTTGATCCTGCCTTAATTTTGACTCCAGCCTGGTGCATCTCTGTGATGCTAGGTATGTTTAAGGTTTTGAGCTCCCCTGCATCTCTTAATTCTGATTCCAATGGTAGATAGAAAATTCTTATAAGATCAACGAAGTGTTGCACATTAATAGAACTAGAAGAAGATGATATTCTGTTCATTTGTCTCCTTCCCCTCCAAATTCAATATTCCAGCTGTGAAGAAATTCTTAGAAATATTAATTATTGAAAGCCTCTCATGATCATGAGCACTGTAATAATTCCTAAAAGAGTCGGTTATTATGTATGTGTGATAAAGATCCTCAAGAATGAAGAATGGGAGCTGATTTTCAAGCATCCACATGTCAGGCTGTACATACCTGAACATCCACGGTTTGTTTAATAAGCGGTCTCCTTCATGTCCAGATTCTTTCAAATAGAACCTCAATAAGAACTCAATAGTGAAGGCAGCATCCACTAGAATGATTTTTACAAATTCATCACTGCTAAACTTGATGGGTTCTGCATAACAACTTCTCAGTCTTGCTTCTTGGCCCCTAATTTTCTTAATAGTCCTTCAAGCTTACCTAGTCCGACGTATAAAATCTCGTAGGTACCTCTTTTCTGCTCTTCCATGGCTTCTAAAACTTCTTGTCCATGATGAAGTGGACCTATAGAGATGACCTGAGGTGTGTAAGGCCTTTTCTCCAGACGTCGCATGTCATCGGAACTCTGTAGATATAACACGAAGAGAACAACGCAGTATCTAACTCCTCCCTCAATGAAATTTCTAATGGAACGTATGGCATGTTAATTTTGTCATTGGACCAGCTGATTGCATTCTTCCATTTTTCTGTTGATGTGCTATGCTGAGCAAACCAAAGTGACGGCACAAAAGGCCACCCCTATGCTGAGCAAACCAGTGTGTCAATTTAGTTCTTGAAATTTAGATTACAAAGCAAATACCAAATCAAAACATACCATGAAACACAAGCGACTTAAACCTTCAGGCAAATGGATATTATGAAAACATATATAGCAATTTATAGAACAATACATTAATCCAGAAGAAAAATTATGAAATGAAAGAATAAAAAAGTAGAAAAAGAGAAGGAAAGGAATTCGCACTTGCTATGCTATGTATGAAAGGACCAAGATTGTTTTGCCTTTGGTTAATGACTAGAAAGGCTCACTTGCAGATTGCTTTCTCCGCCGTAGATGTAAACAGATATTTTCTCTTAATAATAGCACAATGATCGGGTAATTGTAAGAACAAGTTGATTTAAATTCAGGTCAACTCATAGATTTCTTGCCTCTTCTATTCTCCTTCCCTGGACATGAGCTGTTTAATCTTGGACTCTTCCCGCATCATGTTGGGCCTGTCTTCTTCTTGAGGATTGTATAGGCCTAGGGAATGCTTCGAGGTAGTTTTGTGTTTGGGCCTCGGGGACCCAACTTCACAAAAGAAAACAGATTTGACCAAAAAACAAATTTGAAGGACATTGAAATTGTCTAAGGGAGGTAAATAGTACGTTTACAGAATTTAAGTGTAATAAAGGAACAAAAACATGCCCAGAGGATCGATAAGTGATATCAATTCTTGAATGTACAGAACGTAAAATAAGTAGAAAATTATTTTATGTGGTAAAATCTCACTTTTGGAGAAATTCACGGGACTCTTAGTCCAAAACAAATCTATTATAAAATGTGATTACAAGAAGTACTCACACATTTATCCTAGACACATTCTAGATAATGTTTATTGACCTCTTCGTAACTCAACTTCTGTCACGGGATGATCTTTCGACACTCCTTATATAGAACGCAATATTGGTCAGGATTGCTTCAAGCTCACTGGAATTCTTCCAACTCTCCTTATATTGAATCCGACATTGGTCACGATCGATTCAAGCTCACCGGAGAAACAACCACCACAATTGTCTTGGTGCCCTCAACCGTATGAGTCACTGAACATGCAAATGAATACAATATAAATGATAAAAGTGTTTGATAAATCACCAAGTTTATGGAACACTTAATGATTTATCTCAATAAAAAACTCAGCTTTCCAAAGTTTATGAACTGAAAATATGATCGTTAAGCTCTCTAAACAAAGAAGACAAAGGTCTATTTTATAGAATTTTTCTTTACAAGAAAGAAAACACGTTGAAACCCAAATCTCCACTTTCCAAGGCTTGACAGAAAATCACGAAAGTATCTTTCCTATTATAGAGATAGGTCACATTAGTCCAACCAATAGGAAATGAGATATTTAAGGAAAGGAAGATTTTGATCAATATCAATGTCAAATGATTCTTACATGCCTAGTCAACTATTAGGGTATCTCGACTCCTTGATATTGTGAGAATAGACACTTTTGGAGAAAATTACGGACTCAAGTGTTCTACTTTAAAAACTTCTTATGTCTACCCAATTTCTACTAAAATTAATTTCTCAGCGGTGTTCAGATTCATCATATGTGTGTCCTTAATTTTAGTATAAATTGGAAGTTTCCATCATTTTTGCTTTAAGTCTCTCTTCTAAAGGAAGTTGAGGTTCCATCCCATAATTAAAACTGTCAGGTTGACTTATGGCAAACAATGTAAATATGTAGGAGTACTATGACCTTTTATAGCATTCTTAGTTTGAATTTGGGTTTTATACATAGATTTCAAAATTAATAGGTGATGTCTAGGAAATAGAAATTGTAAAGGCCTATATTAGACTAGTCCTCTTTTAAAAAAATATTAATTAATGAATATTGTTCTTCTTGTTGTTTTGAAGTAGTGGTGGGAGGCAGACAAAAAAAAAAAGAATAGTGAAGGCTTATAAGAGTATTTACAATCATGCTCCCTATTTTCAATTAAAATTTAACTAAAAATACAAAAAGTTATTATAGAACTATTTATAAAATTTGAATTCCAATCATACTCCCTAGTTTATGGAGTCATAAATACTAGGGGTGGGCATTGGAACTGCAAAACCACAAAACCGAACCAAATCAAACCGAAAAAATCCAAAAAAAACCCTGTTGACCAAAAAAGTCAAAAATTGAGACAAATCCAAACCGAACCAGTTCAGACCGGTTCTGATTTCGATTTTTCACCATAAGGAATCGGTCCAATCCGAACCGGTCTAATAAATTAATTTTTATATATTTTTATATTATATATAAAATTTAACATATGGCTGTTTTTTATTGGTTGTCTAAAAGAATAAAAGAAAGAAGAGAGAAAACATTGGTGCAATTAATTCGATACTATTTTAATGCCAAACTTGGAAACCATGAGCAGAGAGACACGTGATTAAAAAGCAAGTTGGGTGTTCATTCATGATGTTGATGTCTTGGGGAGAGGGAAGTGAACGGCTCTTTTTTAATTTTTTATGAAATCTTTCAGACTTTTTGAGGTCTGAATAGTCAATACCCATAACAAAAATATTTGTTTATTCCTCTTAGTTCTCTGTATTCTCTCACTTTTCTCTGATTCTCATTCTTTCTTCCTCTCTTCTTGCTCCGATTCTTTCCTTTATCTCCTCTCATCTCATTTATTCTTTCTTTCCTCCTTCTTTCTCACTGATTATTTCTTCCTCTCGTTCTCTTTTTTTTTCCGTTTTTTATTATCACCAGATATTTATTTCTTCTTCTCTTCTTCTCCTCTCCTATTGTCTGATATCTCTTTTTATTTCTTACTCTCCTTTGGTGCATTGATTAGATCTGTTTGTTGGATAGTTTTTTCGGTATCTTTTAAGGTTTAGATATGATTTTTCTTGTATGGAGTCGGCGATTCACATTGCTTTGTGTAAAAATGTCATTTAGGCTAAGAGCCGGTTCAAAGCATGAAAAATCGAAACCGAATCGGACCTAAACTGGTTCGGGTTGGTCTGGTTTTCTTTTGCATTTTAGTTAAAATCCAAACCGGACCGGACCGGTGAACAGTATCGGTTCTGATTCCAAATTTACCTGAGAACCAACCCAAGCCGGACCGTGTCCAGACCTAATAAATACTATAATTATTTTTTAATTCAATTTGATTGGTTAATCTCTATAAAAAAATATTAAAAAAATAGTTAGCATTAATTAAAAGTTTAAACTATGCATAAAACAAAACAACATTAAATTATTGGGAGCCACTATGAGTCATTTCTCTCTCCTCAGATTTAGGACAAATTTTAGGGAGGACTTGGAAAAGTACAATTCCAACCATGCTCCCTATCCACCTCCTAAAATAGGGAGACCTCTAGGAGCTCCTAAATCTAAGAGAGAGAAAAAGGACTCTTAGTGACTCCCTATAATTAATGTCGCTTTGTTTTATGCATATTTTAAACTTTTAATTAAATCAAATATTTTTTATAGTATTTTGTATAGAGATGGACCAATTATATTGAATTAAAAAATAATCAAAGTACTATGACTCTCTAAACTAGGAGAGAAATTTTTGTAGGTAACCCGGGTACACCAGCTGGCGTGTGTACCCACCAATAAGAATAGGACACGTGTAATAATTTATTTTTAGGCTTTTAACTATTTGTTCTGTTACCAATCTTCCGTTAGTCTTTTAACTTTGTCTCCGTTACCAATTTTCCTTCAACGTCGACACCATTAACTGGAAATACGTCTGCATAGTTGGCAAGAAAGTCCAATATTTCCTCATCAAGATGCACATCACTGAACTTCTGCATCCATCTTTAACAATTAAAATTGAAGATATCATCAACTACAGAGATTAAAATTGAATGAAAAATTCGAAACACAGCAATAGATCTACAAGAACAAGAAGGCAACTGTAACATCCCGGTCCTAAAAAGTAAGTAAAATAATGAAATTAAGAGGAAATAAATTGGAGTAAACAATAAAATAAAATAATTTGAATTAATTAAGGTTTTTGAAATTTAAAATATTATTTTAATATAAAAAGGGTCAAAAAGGTCATTTTAAGTTCGGTAAGGAATTTGGGAATTTCGATTGTATCGGTGCGTAGAGCAAGTCGAAACGAGTCCGTAGACACGTAGTGGGCCTCAAATCGGAGTATATAATGAGGAAGTACGATCTAATACTCCGAGGGGTAAAATCGTAATTGAGGAAAATCAGATTTTAAGAATCTGATTCTCCTTCTCTCTCCTCTCTCACGATCTCTCCTTCCTCTCCCGTGCGAGCAGCCACCTCCCCCTCATTTTTTTTCTGCACAGCCGGTGGCTTCTCCAAGCCACCACCGTCACGTCCGGCCGCCATGTGGGGCGGTACTGGTCCCAAAAGAACCGCTGTGAGTTCCTCTTCCAGCCCTGCCCCGTCTCAGCCATCACCACCGTCAGCAGTCGCCGGAAGTTGCAGAAAACGGCCCGGAAATTTCAGAAACTTGGGTCGCTCGTTCTCCCTCAATTCTCCACCAAATTGGACGAGTGAGGTATGGTTTTTGGACTACTTTTCGTGCTCTAGCTGTCTATGGGATAGGATTACAGAAATTTTGAGAGTTTGTAGTCCGTTTTGTGAATTTAAATTCTGCCAGTTTTCAGTTAGGAATTTCCGGCCACTTCCGGCCACTTTTTGGCCTTAGCCCAAGAACAAAAGTGACTCCAAATTAGGTGTATTACCTAGGATAGGAGTTTGGAGTCAAGATGTTAAGTTTTTCCGGCGAGTGGTTATCGCTTTGGACACCCACACGCTGCCGGCGCGTGTGGCGGCGCATGGGCACTGTAGCAAAGAGACATTTTTTGTCATAAAATGATCTCCTGGTTGTCACGAGCGCGTAGAGTTTTACGGATCTCAATTCGGATAACGTTTGAACCCCGAACGGATTTTACATATTGTGTGATCTTCCGGGTTCGATGTGTTAGAACCGTTGGATCGCTTCCCATTTAATATATGTTGATTTAGGTATTCCTAGGATCGTGTAGGAATTCACGGATCGAGAATCGGAGCTCCGGATGTTCCGATTTAAATAGTTAAAGTTTGTGTTTTACGATAACCCATCCGATCGTGCGATCGCAAACAATCTAACCGTCCAATCTGGACCAGAATTGCAGGACGTGTATCCTAGTCCTTGTGAAACCCATAGGAACTTTCAGATCGTAAAATGGAGGTCATGGGCCCCGCGGGCCCGGTTGACCAAGTTTGGACAGTTTGATTCTCGGTTGACCATGAGTCTTCCGAGGTTGTTTACCCTTCGGAAAGTATTAGAATAACCTTGCGAGAGAGTCTCGGGTCTCGGTTTTGAATATTAGTATTAAGTGGACGTTTGTCTTCAAGAGTGTTTAGTTTTTCTTTATGAAATTCTTGGATATTTTTTGATAATGGAAATTATGAAAGGACGAGTATGGGATACTCGAATTGTTGGGTGGTGAAAGTGAGTCTTGGGACTCGGTTATGATTATTAGGAAAAGAATGGGTATTGCTTTCAAATAAATGGCATGGTTTTGAGATGGAAATGTTATGCATATGAATTAAATGGTTTATTATAATGCACTTTATATTTCATAGTCGAGATTATTATTTTGTAAAGTATTTGTGATATATTTGTGGATTTGATATGTTCAGGGTCTTGGAGTTTATATATATATATGTTTGAGAAAACACTATCTTAGGTACTTCCCCAGTTATGGGTTTTATGTTTGAGAGTTATTTGTCTACTATAATATGTATTTTGTTTAGGGAAAATTGAACTAAGGATGGGAATATTATTTATAAATATTTATATAAGGATTACGAACTCCACCATCATACGTACCTCCCCCTTGGATGATGATATTTGGAAACAGTGGATATGGACACTGGGATACATGGAAATGGATATATGGTTATGTTATGTATATACTATTTTGGGAAAGTATTATTGGTGGAGTATTGTGGGGGGGTACTTGAGTTATGGTTATGAGGCATGAAAAGATGCGAGAGTAGAAAGTCAGTTTGGAGTGCTATATGCACTACCTGTGTACCTCCCTTGGATTTGGAAATGTAAGTAGCCGGGGCATCCTTGACGGGATGTTGACCGTAGACCCTTGGTTGGGTAGTCTGCGCGCGTAGGACGGTTCCAGGCGTACGGGTCTTGATTCTTCGTCCGTACGTGCTGGGTTAGAGTCTCAGTCCCCCAGTTGGACGACTCATCCCTAGCCACATGGACATTTGAGGGCCGGATAAGTGTGAGCTAGTCAACAATCCCCTGTTGGATTGTTTCCCCCAGTACATGATGTGCATCATCATATGTACCTCCCCTTGGATATTGATATATGGAAATTATGGATATGGTCTGGATATGACGGAAACCTGGGGCATACCTTAACGGGGTGTCGCTGTAGACCCTTAATTGGGTAGTCTGCGCGCGTAGGACTGTTTCAGACGTACGGGTCTTGATTCTTCGTCCGTACGGGCTGGTTGAGTTTAGTCCCCCAGTTGGACGGCTCGTCCCTAGCCACATGGACATTTGAGGGCCGGATAAGTGTGAGCTAGTCAACAATCCCCAGTTGGATTGTTTCCCCTGGTACAAGATGATGGTGAGAGGTTGGTGTTATTATATTACATATATGTATATGTGGTTTTGATTCTAGTTTGAGATTTGTGAGCTGGTATATGTATGAACGTATAAGCCCTGGATTTGGGCAGTGTTGTTTGGCACCATACGCCTTGGATAGGGTATGGTTGCGAGATTGAATTGTTATAAAAGGAATAATTTGATAATGTGTTCATTGTACATACGCCTTGAATAGGGTATGGTCGTGGGGTTTGAATTGTTATAAAGAAAGAGATTGAGAATGGGTTCATTGTGTTTTTGTCAGTTTTGGAATTTGCGATAGATCTGAAGTGTATAGTTGGTTCAGGGGTAAATAATTGTTTATTAACAGAGTAGTGACTATTGAGATGAGAACTACGTGTGGCTTGATCCCTTGTCCAAGGGTACGTAGGCAGCTTGGGGTCTCACCAGGTGCAGCCGCGGAATATTATTGCGTTTAAAAGGTTTGATCGATTCTGAATTAATGATTGGATTTTTTATGGGGTCAATGGATTTGAATCCGGTTTAGTGATTTTTGGGAGTGATCGTATAATTGTTTGAGATCATGAATGATTTGGTTTTGAATTATCTGAAGGCCGGAGGCCTATTATGTGATTGCATGTTGTTAATTTGTGCATGCTGCCAGTTGGTGTTTTAAAAATGTGTTTTATGCAGGTTGAAATTTTTGGGGAATGTTCAATTTACAGGGAAGACTCTGCCGAATTTTCGGCAGAAAGTCTCGATTTTTAGTAAGTGGGCCCGACATCAGTAAGATGTTAGAATTTCCACAGGATTCGGCTCTGGTTCCGAGGAATTTCGGGGCGAGTCTTGTCAGCAACCATAGACCCACCAGCATAGGCATGCAGAGCTTCAATGGCTGCATCTCTGCTCAAATCAACAAGAGCAGACCCATTCTCCTTTGAATCCGAAAGGGTGGACCCAACAGTTTGTTTCACTTTTCCCTGAAACCAAATCAACATAATAAGTACAGAAAATCAACAAAACACAAAAACACAACTTGGCTAAATACACACACATATAAGAAGATGAGAATACCAATAACCATACCACTATTGGAGCAAACCCCTAAGAATCCAAAACCAGTGCTCTCTCTGATCCCAAACCCAACACTTCCAAGCGCACCCAAAACCCCATCAACTCCTCACCCAATCCTCACTCTCCCCCAACTTCTAACCACACACCTACTCAACTTCCTCAAAACCCATATAAAAAACCCACCATTTCGACCCCAATCTTCCTCAATTCTCTCTTTTGTTCAGTTTGTGCTTTGAATTTTAACAAGGGGGAGTTCGATAATTTGGAGAACAAAAGAGAAATTGAGAAATAAAAATGGGAAGACAGCAAAAGCCTAACGGAAGATTGGTAACAGAGACAAAGTTAAAAGACTAACGGAAGATTGGTAACATAACAAATAGTTAAAAGCCTAAAAATAAATTATTACACGTGTCCTATTCTTATTGGTGGGTACACCAGCCAGCTGGTGTATCGGGTACCTACAAAAATTTCTCATAAACTAGGGAGTATGATTGGAATTCAAATTTTATAAGGAGCTCCTAAAATAGCTTTTATGTGTTTTTAGCTAAATTTTAACTAAAAAATAGGGAGCATAATTGTAGATCCTCTTATATACCTTAATTTGAAGATTCTTTATTTGGGTTTCTTTCAAGACGAAAACCATATCCACAACTGGCAGACATCTTTGACTGTCATCACAATTGGGAGACAATGAAGAAGACAGAAAATGGAGTAATGCAGATGTTACCAGCAATCCACAACAAACTGACGTCTGCAAGCTTTCTTTAATAGGGGTTTCACTAAAACACCCAAAATGGGGGCTGAAATTATAAAAAAACCCAACACCCAAAACACTTTATAAACACACCCAAAACCTATTATTACACACACTCAAAACCCATTTATAACACACCCAAAAAATATACAATTGTTTATTTTAGAATTGATTTTGGGTGTGTTTTATATTTAAATAGTGTGTGGGTTTTTTTATAAATACATGCTTAGAATTGGGTTTATTTATAATAATCTATTCTTTAATCTAACAAGGAAGGGGAGGCTGCGCAATACTTATCACCTTAGCCACACCACACCTACACCACAAGACCAATATGTGTAGGCCAGGAGGCTTTCCAATTTTAATATATATATATATATATATATATGGAGTGAAAAATAAAGATTATTGCTCCATCCTCCATGCACTTGCATGCCCTCTTACAAAGTGTGAAGTAGATTTTGTGTGCTCCAAGTCATTGACTAGAGCTGAGACATGGTTAATTAGCTAGATTTATAAGATCGATCTTTTGTTTTCTGGGAATTTTCTGAACCAAGGAAAATCAAGTAAAATTAATAAAGCATAAATTGGAAAGGGAAAATATCTAGAGGATGCATTGTAGGATTGCTCATGCCAATAATTGTACCCTCTAATAATATAGGGACATATTTTTTTTGCTTCATGACATGTCGTCCTAAAAATATTGTTCTTGGCGGGCTCTCCACCCCCTCTCAAGTGTCCCACGCCAATTATTGCTCTCATACCACTTGTTGCAATACACGTGCAACCGTTGTATTTGACTCACAATTATGTCTGATGCAAATGATTATAAAGTGGAAAAAACAAGAACAAAAAAGGAAGTGAGTTAAATTTGCACCTGCCGTATGTTCGAAGGACCAAGTTGGTTCCCTTTGGTCGATTGCAAGAGAAGCTCAATGCAGCTTACTTGGTTCCTCTGGTAGATGAAAATATACTTTTTCTCCTAATAATGCAATCAATGATGGGATAATAGAACATCTTTTTGTTTTATATATTTATGATGGGATATCTTTTTGCCGGGCCATGAATTGAAGGCAGAGCATGGACTTGTGTTTATGTGAGGCGTTCTAGATGGGCTACATAGAATTTGTTTTTGTTTTATATGTTTATGTGAGAGGGTGAGACGCGTTTTGCCAGATCGAATTAATGTCTTCTAGCTACGTACCTTATCTTTTTGCGGGCCATGAGTTGAATGCAGACGCAGAGCATGGACTTGGGTTGACTTGTATAAGACAAAAGACTGAACCAGACTTATGTTATTTTAATTCATACCACTTGTTGCAATACACATGGGTGTCAGGGAAAGATACCCATAGATACATCTGTTATGATTAACTATGTATTTTATAGACCACCCAGCTGTGAGGTTTTATCTCAAAAACCTTGGCTACCTTTTTCCCACATGCCACAATTGTATATTCACAATTATGTGTGATACATCACATCATGCCACTTGCCATTCGTCTATAAAATGGTGAAGCCAGTTGCTATTGTTACCATAAGAGCCAGCTCCGACTTTCTTTAATTTCTTGCTTCATATCCACTAGCTACATCTGTTGCCAAGTTAATTTCAGTCCCAATGGGGTTTCATCTCCCACTCATCTTTGCTCTTCTCAGTGTAAGCTCTGCAATTTGATTAACTTCTCCATTATCTCTCATTCTACTCTATATGAAGGAAAGTTTTGTGTTCATCCTATAATTCTCTCCGATTTTATCTAGTACGTAAGTGTCGTCCACTAATTAATTACACTTTGTGATTTGATTTTAAGTAGAGTTCGAATAAATGTTGCAGCTAGCAGCGGTGGCACTGGCAAACCATGCTGCCCAACCAGCACCTCAACTTTACTGGAACTCCGTCCTGCCAAACACACAGATGCCAAGAGCTATCAGTGAACTTCTTCATCCTGGTTTGTGTTAAGCACTTTAGAATCTTAGATATCTCTTAATAACATGTAATTATAGTAATTATAGTATGGTACTAGAGTATGTACGGCAACATATTCACAAATGTGCCACTCACTCTTAAATCGGCTGATCACTTATTTTTCATTATGACGTTGATATATAATTTGCAGACTCCACAAATGAAGAAAAGAGCACAAATACCATGAATGCTGTTGGGAATGGAAAGCCAACTGACCACAAGGGCAAACCTGAAAATACTGTACTACTACGAGTCCCATTTTTTTACAGGGTATAGATCATCCCACTGATAATCAACTCCATTATAAAAACGTAGCTATTTTCTTCTTGGAGAAGGACATGCGCTCTGGCACAACAATGAACTTCCAATTCCCTAGAAATTCAAACACGGCTACTTTCCTGCCACGAGAAAGCGCTCAATCGATCCCCTTCTCCTCTAACAAACTATCAGAAATTTTCAACCATTTTTCAGTGAAGCCAACATCTGTGGAAGCCAAAACAATTAAGCAAACAATCGAAGAGTGTGAAGCTCCAGGCATTAAGGGAGAGGAAATATATTGCGCCACATCTTTAGAATCAATGGTTGATTTTAGCACTTCGAAGCTTAGAACAAGAAACGTTCAAGCAATCTCGACGGAAGTATTGGAAAAAGGAGCCACCATGTCCATCCACAAGTATACAACAATGCCGGGACTGAAGAAGCTGGTAGGTGACAAAGTCGTTGTGTGTCATAAGCAGAACTATCCTTATGCTGTGTTTTACTGCCATGCAATCAAACCAACAGCAGCTTATGTTCTCTCCCTGAAAGGCGACGATGGGGTGAAGGTTAAAGCAGTAGCCATCTGCCATCTAGACACATCAGAATGGAACCCAAAGCATTTGGCCTTCCAAATCCTCAAAGTTAAGCCCGGAACCATTCCCATCTGCCATTTCCTTCCCACTGATCATATTGTCTGGGTTCCGAACCACAAAACTGCATGATCATCACTTAGCACCGTACGTATAATAAGCTTGCAACCCTGTATAATTATCTCCCTACATAAATTTGTGGTGGAGGGAGTACATTAATACCACACGTGGCATTGACAGCTTGGTACTATGGACTAATGATAAATTCTATGTGAGGAATACTAGCAACCTTCTCTCTAACCTTCTCCTTTGGACTTTCTCCCTTTTTACTTGACATGTGTCATTCTCCTACACTTAAAACAATGTCATTAATATATTATACAACCTAACTTTGCTTTCCAAGTTTACCCTTATTAAATGTATTCAATTTATCCAAAAAAAAATTCACAACTTTCTTACCATCTATTAATTTTTTTTTTAAGAAAATATATGCTTTAAAAAAAAAAGGGAAATGTCCCTTTTTTAACGTCAAGTTTAGACTTTTTTAATCTAATCTTTTGTGTTTTAAAAATAAAAAAAAGGGGGGGAGGGGGGGGGGGGGATATTTCCTCTTAAAAA